>SKCR01003367.1:0-178886 GCA_019454045.1 Zanthoxylum bungeanum | reverse complement strand
AACCGTTTGGGGTGGGCTAATCCGAACCGCAAACCGAACCGTTAGAAAAAAAATTGTAAATTCGGTCCGGTTTGGTTCGGTTTACGGTTTGGTTCGGTTCGGTTCGGTCGGTTTTTTTGCCCACCCCTATTGGCAGGAGTCCTTACAACGTGCTCAAGCCTTTGATGATAGATCTCAGCATGTGAAGTTATATCTTGTGTTGGGCAAAGTGAGGGAGAAGTAGTTGATGGATTGTCCGCAAGCTTATGGCTTAAGTATAATTTAATAATACTAACTTTTCTGGACTGTGTTTCTACTCTTGGGCCTTACTTTCTGTTGGGCCTGAAGTGAAAATACGATTTTACCCTCGGGTGTAAATTTGTCCCATATAGTTTAAATTGTGGATGTTGGTTTGGCTTTATGTGTGTATCATTATCTGCATGCAAGTGGAATTAGGTCCATTTTGGGCTCTGCCCTGGATTTTCCAAAATAGTATTAAACCTACTAAGTTGGGCCTCTGTTTGTGGGTTTCATTGTTATTTGGGTTCGAAAGAAAAAAACGTTTTTGCCACTGGCCCAATTTTGGCCCGTACAATACTCGAAGTAGTTTTTTACTCGCACGAGTTTTTCACTTTGTTAACGAAATTATTGTGTTGATTTTGTTTACTGTTTTATTATATTTACTTTGATTTATAATTATTATACTCAAGGGTGTATGTTGATAATTCATAGTGATAATAATTAGGATCTGTTTTAATTTATTGTATATCATTTCGTATATGGTCAGAATAATTTCAAATTTTCAGATGATTATCACTACCCAAATTCATATTAGGAACCAAATTATATTCAATCATCATCATCGTTTCATTAGCCCTTATTTCGACTTTCCCTTTCAAATTTTTCATAGCCTTCAAGTACTCTTCAAGCTCTTCAATCCCCAAATCATCAATAATATTACCATCTTGCCACCAATACCTACCATTATTTTTATTCTTCCTTTTCTCCTCTTCAATCATTTTACCCCTCTTCTTCTCTTTCTCCTTCTCCAATTCTCACACTGCCTCTTCATACTCTTTGTTATGTTGCTCCACACATGGTGTCGCGGCGCCAAGAACTTTGTCTAGACACATATGATTTTGATCAAGATGACGATTCAAGACCTTGTCGAAGTCAGGATGACCGGCGAGGAAGATCTTTCCGTTGGGAGAAAACACAATAATGCCTACTTCAGCACCACACAAGACACATATATAGCTCCATGGCTATATATGCTGAAAAAGTGTTTGATGTATTTATATAATTTGATGTCGTGTAAGATTCTTTTCGCTTTTAGGTATGTAAGAGATCATTAAAGTTGTTAAAAGACTAAGCCAAAAATCAGCATAAAAGAAAAGAGTAATTACCCCAATGATTAATTATAATTACCATATTCATCTTAGAAAAAAAATCAATCAATCTTTGAAAACTAAAGTTCCTTCTGAATTTTAGAAAATATTATTCTTTAATCTTCAAGTCATATCCGGGTTGTCTTAATAAATGAAATTTGCCACAAATCTTGCATATCTTCTGTTATTAGAATATGTGTGTGTATGAGTATATAATATTAGTAATTTCCATATTTTAATTTATTCGGGCATATTTTAATTTATTTTGGCATGTCTGTAATTTATTTTTCCTCTTCTCGTTGTTACTAGAAATTAGGATGTTAATTATTATAATTATTGTTTTTTTATATGAATTAACCATTAATTGATAAAAAAAAAAAAGAAAAAAAAAAAAAAGAAGAGAGAAATGCAATCTTGAAAGATTTGTGAAATTATCGTCTCCATTGTATTTCCTTATTAACAATCTCCCAGCTTTGCCGACTCGTTTTTATGTAATAAATAAATAAATAATTATCAAATATTATTTAGAAATTTATTAAACAACTTTATTTCCCATCATTTATTATTAAAAAATCTCAATTCTAAACTTGTTTCAGCTTTAACTCTAAGATTTTAAATTTTATACTTCTTTAATTCTTTTTTATTACTCTTTAGTCATTTTTTTGACTAGAGGTTCGACCTAAAATTTTTTCCCTTTTATCCTTATAAAGCAAAAAAAATAATTATTCACGTGAACTATGTCGACAATATGACTAAGATGACTAATGTGAGTAAGAGTCGGCAATATGACTGATATCAAAATTGCGATTGTGCTTAATGTAGCTGAGGGTCGATAATATAATTGAGGTAACTATTAATGTGATTGAAGGTCAACAATGTGGCTAAGGTCACTATTTAAATGTGCTTATTGTGACTAAGGATTGACAATGTAATTGAGATAGTTAATATGACTGAGTGTCGGTAACTGATGGTTGACAATATGATTGGGATAACTAATGTGATCGATGTCACAAATGTGACTGAGAATCGACAGTGTGACTGTGCTCAATGTGACTGAGGTTACAAATGTGACTGAGGGTCGATAATGTAATTGATGTCATAATTATGATTGTACTATAATGTGACTGAAAGTCAGTAATGTGACAGAAATCAAATATGATTGACGCACATCCATGATTAAATTTTCAATCACCAACTGATAATCACATTATGACTTTGGATAAATATATGACTATAACTTAGTTTTTTGTGATTTAAGTAAAATGTTATTGTGACTGTGGTCAATATAACTTAGGGTCGGCAATATGATTGAGGTAAATCATGTGATTGAAAGTAAGCAATGTGATTGAGATATACATAATGAATCTTTCAAAAGGCAAAAATGTGATTATAATGAAGGTCAATGTGAAGTATATGTGATGCAATAAATTTGTAACTATTTCGACCTTGCGTAAGTCCGAATTTGTGAGAGGTTTGTTATGAAAATTGTTAGTATATATGTTAAGTGTCTGCATATTTTTATAAATTATTGTTAGGAGTTCAGATGAAAGAGTCCCCAAGGGGTGTGGCTTGGTGGTGTAGGGTCCAGGATCTTACCTTAAGATTATGGGTTCTAATCCAGGGGGTGCACTTCTTGTAAGAGCCTGGGATAGCCGGTGGTTTTACCTGCGCCGCGGCCCAGAATGGGTGGTTTGGTGGCGGGGTTTCCATCGTTTCCAAAAAAAAAAAAAAAAAATTCAGATGAAAGAGATATGAGTATTTGAAAATAACTAGTTTGAAATTATTATTCTTTTATAAAATATAAGGGTTATTTTGACTATTTTTTTGTCGAAACATATCGACAATGAGTCTATTTTAAAACTTATGATTTGTAAATCGTTAATATATATTTTTTATAAAATATTTTATATTTGGGGGGATATTTAAGTTTTAAACCAAAATAATAATAATAATAATAATAATAATAATAATAATTATTATTATTATTATTATTATTTAAGCACACACCCAGGTGTGTGCTTTTTATTTTTTAATTTTTTATATATTTGTTAATTCTTTGTCAATTTTGATAATTTTAAACCCATAATTGTAAATTTTTAAGTTTAGCTAAGGCTAAATAATAAAGATTCTATCTTAATATATATTTTTTTAAAATAAAATCATTTTTTGATAACGATGGGATAAATATTATAAAGGAAAAAATAAGGCTCACCCTAAAGAGTTACAGTAAAAGAAAAGTGAAAAAATAATAGAGAAAATATTACAAAAAAGATCAATTAAGAGTGATCAAATACTTAACCAAGAATGAGGAAAATATTAAATCATTTCCTGAGAGAATGTAATCATCGTACTTAACTGATATCCCGCCGGAGCTCAAGTACGGAATCTTTGCATAAGTTTGTGTATTGATTTTTCTTTAATAATACGTTGTTTCTTTCGAGCCAAATATACCGAGATGAAATCATGAATAAAGTTTCAAAAAAATCTTTTTTCTTTTCTTTCATGAAAAAGAAAAGTCATAGATTGAATCAACATAGCAGGGTTTCTGTTCGACACCCTACTAATTCATAATCTAAGACCACACTTTCCAGGCAAAAGACCAAAAGATCATAAGATGATTAATGGATTTCACTTCCCATTCAGAAAAAAACACAACTTAGAGAATTATAATTCAACATACCTCTAGAATGAAGGAAATCCTTAGTTGGTATACTTTCAAGAAAAACATTCAACAAAAGATTTGATTTTTTTTGGGGATAGGGATTCAAGAGAAATTCCAAGTTTAAAAAGAATTACCATCCAGAAAGAGATAATACAAGCAGTCTTTAACAAAAAAGATACCTGATGAGCATAAAGAACATGAGATAGAGTCAATTTCGTGTAAGTGATGATGACAGCAGGATCCACGATCATAATCCGAAGGAAATCGGCGACAGAATTAAGCTTCCTTATTTAGAGCTAGCTGAAAAAGAGAAGGAAAAAGATTTCTTAATGGAACATACGAACACTAATTTTGTTGCCAGAAGAGGATCCTACATTCGTTGCCAAGGAAAAACAAAGATTCTGCTGCTAACAACCAAACGAGAATGACTGATTCTGCAGACAAACTATATTAGCCCAAACCCTAGTCATTCTGAATGGAGACACTTGAGGAAACCAATCGAGAAAATTTCTACCATATTTCTGACAAATAACCATCTTCCAAAAGGAGTGATCTTCTTATAAAAATCCCAAAAGTCATTTAAATAAGAGAGCCAAATTTTTTAACTTCAAGTCTATTACTCCTAATTCCCTAAAATCAAAAAGTTTTTTGACAGTATCCCAACACACATTTCATAGAACTTTTTTTTTTTTTTTAAAGTAAATTCTTAAGTAATCCTTCAAGCTTTAAACAAGTACTTTTAGGCATCTTGAAGATAGACAGAAAGTAAATTAGAATGAAAGATAGATAGGCTTTGAGGAGTTTAAGTCTTCCATTTGATGAAAGAAATTTATTTTTCCAATTACACCATTTAGCTTTAATTTTTTCTTGGATTCGAGTCCACACGTTTTTCTTCTTATATTGCCTTCGATCGGAAGAACAAGATATTTAAACGGAGCCAGAGAACACTTACATAAGTAGCATTACGAGCCCAAGGAATATCACCATCAATGCAAACTAGAGAACTCTTCAGAAAATTGACCCTAAGACCCGAAATTAATTCAAAACAGTAAAGAATTCTTCTAATGCTTGTAGGGATTTCTGCACGAACTTTTCATGAGAAATATCTTTGTTCAGCTGAAACTCACTTAGGCCTTAAGATCAGACTTAAATTTTTGGCAGTTGCTAGAATTTTGATAGCCCTACAGTTCTTAATTTCTAAAGGTCTTTGGGCAGTCTTGTACGTCAGATATAGCCCCAGTCTTTACACTATCGAATTTGTCTGTTGTTTGTACAATCTTCATAGACTTTTAAGACTGATTTTATATAACTAAATCAACCATAAAATAACCCTCAATCAATCCTCTGCAATCCTGAATTTTCAGCAAAAATCAGAATCCCTGCAACCTTTTTTTTTCCATAAATTGCTCAAGTTTAGTGAGCTAAAATTATGCCCACTACCATGAATGAAGAAAGAAAAGGATGAGATTTTCACTCAGTCTTCCATATTATATCTCGTCATCGGGAATTTTGAGTGTGGGTTTTTAAAACTCACAAGATTTTTCGTTAAATATTTTAGAGAAAAAAATCATTATACTTATTTTCAGCTCTATAAAGAAGATGGAGGCTAGAGTTTCTTTTTGACAACTCTTTTTCAAATAAAAGAGAAGTAGGTTCCCTTATATAGTTAGGTGTTGGGTCTGTGTGTTAGTCAATTCCGTAACAAACCAACTTCAATTAAGTTGTAATGAGTCTTGAAGGTCTCAGAGCAATTGGACAAACATTTAGAAGATATTAGATAAAGATTTCATAACTCATGTTCTTGTCAAGTTCATCAGAGTGTTTAAATGAAACCCTCAAGTTTCTTCACATTCGAGTTAAGTTCATCTCAATATTCGAACGAAACCTTCTAGTGTCTTCACATTCGAGTTGCGTTTGTTACAACATTCGAACGTAATTTGTGGAACAATGCGCTTTCGTCATGAGTTCAGCTAGTGTTTAAATGTCCCTGCGTATTCTGCTTATTTTCGACAAGTTTTTGAAGACTTGAAAAACCTACCTATAAAAAGAAAGTCTTAGCCACTTTACATGGAGTTGGAAACACAAAATATAGAGCCTATATATTCATTGTTTCCTCCTTATTGAAAGTTCACCATAAAGACTACATCAATCTCCTGTTTTTTTTATTCTGGTGAGTTTCTCCTTTGATAACCATCAACACAAACACAACCCTAGTCAATACCCTAAACCTTCAGAGTTATAAGGTGGAGATTGGTAGTTAGAGTTCCGGCATCACGAGTTCGTGGATCTGATTCACTTATAGACTTTAGAGGTTTTAAAGAAGACTGTTTGGTGCGGGCTCAAAGAGTTCTTCAGGTTATTACAGTAGAGGTATTTGAGTCGGTAATGTTGTTGTCATATATATCTATATAGTGAATTCGGGTGGTAACCTATGCACGGAGTGATTTTTCTCTTTCAAGAGTTTCCACTCTGTCAACAAATCTTTTTGTTAACTGTGTTTATTGTTTGTTTATTTTTCAGCTATTTAATTATTGCTTAGATTAAGAGTGTGCCATTGATTGGATTTAAGGGAGTTTCCACTTAGCAATCGAAACTCTGACTTAGACTTGTCTTAGATAAAGTAGAGTTTTAATTCCGCAAGATTACACCTATCACCCCTTAGAACCTAATTGTAATTTCATTAGGGATTATGTTAATTAACTATAATCAATTTATAAAATTAACCCATAACCCTAGCTTCCTAATTTTTTGGACTTAGTCTTTTTTTTGCACTTAATTAATTAAATACCATAACATCTAATATTAGGTAATTATTTTGAAATCAAATTCCAAAACTATTTAATCAATGATTAAATAAATTAATTAAGAAAAAATTAAATTCTTTAAATTTTATATTTGATTATCTCATAATCATATGCATAGAAAACTTTACATTAACTATTTGATATATAGTTTTCAAGTGTGATTTAAAATTAATTATTAATCATATTAATAATTTATGATAACTTATAGTTATACATGTGAGTTCATAATTAACTATAAAATTATATTATGGCTTCATATAGTGTATCAAGCTAGCATGAGGACCAAATGCACCTGCAGCTCCAAACTCCAATTATCTCGGAATATTGATTAACTTTAGGTTATTTCACTAAAAATTTAAAACTGAATTCTCGTCACTGTGGATATATAATTTGAATTGAACTACATCGATGTCCATCGATATAATCACTATATATATATTGACCCTATATGTGTATCTTATAATTAGAGCGGGTTATAATATTCGTTATATCCATATAATTATTTATTGTGTCTTAAGTACCATCGATTACATACATAATACTTCCCATTGAACTTCTTGTTTGCTTAGGAAGAATCGACTCTGTTATTTTTTCTTTTACATCTACCATTTCCATCATCGATGATGTTGACCTTAGACTCCATAGTCTTGTAGCTAACCTTCCCGAACTTTCTATTGTCATTCGATTCGCAACTGAACTCATAGGTCTTCAAGACTCATCTGTTTTTTATTGTGTTTCAGATAACTCATGAAGTCCTTCCATGTTGGAGGCAACTTCTCAATAATTATGGCAACTTGAAACATCTTGCAGAGTTTCATTCTCTCATCCAATATTTCGTGAATGATCAATTGTAGTTCACCCAACTGAGACATTACCGTCCCTGAATCTACCATTTTGTAATTCAGGAACCTACCCATGATAAACTTTTTTGTCTGACATTCTCTGTTTTGTACTTTTTCTCGAGAGATTCCCATAAAATCTTCGCAAAAGTCATGTATTGGTACATATTGTACATGGTATTATCAAGTCCTCCCAAGAGGTAGTTCTTGCACAAGAATTCGCATTGTGACCATGCCTCAACTCGGAGTTTCTTAACTATTTTTGTTTCTCCCTCCACAAAACCCGAATGATCTTCCTTGAGATACTTAGCCAGTTGTAGTGTTGTCAGGTAAAATATCATTTTGTTTTGCTACTATTTGGAGTTTGCTCCACCAAACTTATATGGTTTCTCTCCATGAGAGACCGGTAGTGTGATATTTCCACTAATCATGTGTAACTAGAAATTAAAACAATAAATAATAAGTCTATAATAGATAAATCACATAAAGATAAACTGTTTGATATTGTTTATGTGTTACACTAATAGTTCACTTGTTATTATTTTGGACAATAATATCAAATAACACAAGTCATTGAATTTGTGACTAAAATTTCTTATGATGGGATAAAAAGAAAAATTCTCAGAGGACGAGATGGGTCCGGTGTAACCACTTAAATCCTTGCTCACTTAGGCTTTTATCGCATTGGTGACAGAATTTCCTTAATCACTTCCTCAATAGAAAATCTTAGACATTCAATCTTTAGTGTTGCACTTTAAATCTTAGCAATAGATACAATAATTTTTAAATATATATATATATTTCAATCAATATTGAACAAAATTACTTGTGTAACTATATTTTTAACTCTCAAACAAGTATACAACAGACATTAAATAATTGAAACTTTATCATATAATTTACTATGTGTATGCATGTGATAATTGAACATCTTATATATTAACTAAAACATATACTACCAAGTTTATAAAAATTCAGTATATGATTTTACTAAGTTAATATTACTCTATGCATATATTCTATATTACTAAATTTTGATAATCAAAATGTGTAATATATATGACAATGATCAAGTTAATATATAGTTTATGAAATTTGTAAATTAATAGATTAATCTAAGTCTATATTACTATTCTAAATTTGAAAACAGGTCTGACTTGCGTTAGTGTCATGTTTTATCCGTTCGACTGGAACTTTCCAGAGAGTTCACGTTCGTTTATCATTTGATAACACGTTCAAACGAAACTTTCCAGAGAGCATTCGTTCGAGTGGCGTTTAATAACGCGTTCAAATGAATATTTCCAGAGGACTTGCTTTCGAGTGGCGTTTGTCACCACGTATGAACGAAAATACGGAATATAATATTTTTCCTTATGCGTTCGTCGGGCGTTTGAACGTCCTTATATATTTATCATGCACAAAATGCATTTTCCAGATAAAGGAAAAATAAGACATGCAAAATCAGAGTTAACAACACATTTATTTATTAATAAGTTCTTAAGATTATTGGACGGATGTGTGGTTAATCAATTTTTACATACATTATTTAATCAAAATCATAACTAATAATTATGCAACTCATGAAATTACAAACTCGGAAAATAATAAAAACATGAAATGTGTTGTAGAAGTTGATGAACTTTATCAAGTTGAGATGTCTTTATCCTTAAGAGCTTATTGTTGGGATTTATGCCCTAGAGCTTCATCTATTATAAACAGAATTATTCTTTGAAATAAAAGATGTATTATTCATTTATCAAAATTATTTGATTTATATCTAATATTGTAAATGTCTTGTTTACCCTTAATTACTAATGTGCTTTCAGAACTTAGTGTATGAGTGTCATACATAAGAGAATTTAAGTCCGAAGTTAGTAATCTAAAACAATCCATAGAGAGCAAGAAAAATGAGTACTTTATTTTGTGGTTTATCTATAGCTGTGGTCCATTCTATACTTGTATAATGACCTTGATTCAGGATCGTTCATGTGGTGACATGAGAATGGAGGCACCTTGTATGATGTGATCATATATGACTAAACCTAGATAGAAATGAATATCTTATAATATTTGTTAATTAAAGAGATTCATTTCAATCTACTAGATGGTCATATATGGATTGATCTTAATCCTGAGTGTACTACGAACTCCTGCATAGCAGGCTATGTCCTTTGATTTACTAAGGAAGGTTGGTGAGGCAGTCCCGGTCAATAACTATGTATTTTGGGGATATGATTTGGTGTGTAGCTGGGAACGTTTTACATAGACATGAAGTGCACTCATTCTTACGAGGAGTAGAAGAGTATCTTTCTTAAGGGTTGATTCAGTACTTGAATGATTATAGTGCTCAAGTCTTTCTATTGCGAATAGAAAGATTAATATTCATAAGAGTTATTAATAAATTGTTCATTAGAGAATCAATGATACTTAAGGTATAAAATAATTAGAGGGGTATAATAGACTTATGACCTGACTCTAATTATGAGATACTCGTGAATGGTCAATCCGTATATAATGACTATATTGATAGACACCGAAATTATTCGGGTTATATTTTATCTACGGTAACGAGAGTGCAACTCTGAGTTTTTAGTGGAATAACACGAAGTTAATAATTCAGAATATTTAATTAAAAAGTTTAATTAATATACCGGGATTATTGGAGTTCGGAACTGTAGGTCCATTTGGTCCCCGTGCTAGCTCGATTAACTATAGCAAACCTAATATAATTGGATTGTCTAATTATATACTTACATATATATATATATATTATTAATGTGATTAATAATATAATTTGTCACAAATGAAAACTGTATTAAATTAGTTTAATATAATATGTTATATAATTCTTTGATTATGAGATAATCAAATTATAATTATGAGATAATTATTACATCATTGTGATAATGCTAGATTATGAGATAATTAAGTAATAATTATAAGATAATTATTACATCATAATTATGATAATTATATCATTATAAGATAATAATATATGCATTATCTTGGAGACAAGTACAATGGCTTGTCATACTCTCCAACATTTTATGTCTAATTAGGTATGACCTAATTATCTAACCTTTGTCTATTTCAAATGTCTTTGCTTGACATTTCACCTAATTGTGTTTGCCATTACAATAGAATGACATAGGTTGATTATTGATAAGGTTTTGTTGGCTTTGGAAATGAATATAATCTCTACCATTTACACTCAAGAGTTGAGTAAGATCATCTACATTTCACACAAGAGTTGTGAGAGAGTTAGAGAGAAAAAGAATCCAGAATTTTTTTTTTTATCAAGAGTTGATAGAAAAGAAAATTTTCTCAAGTGTTGAGAATATAGATAAAAAGAATGAGTTAGATCATCATCTTCTTCATTCAATCTTTCTAAAAGCCAAAAGATTTTGTGACAACATACTTCTCTAAAGAGTTTAGAGATTAAACTTTATGAGTGAAGCCCATACTTCGGTTTGTTGGTTTCGAGTCATAGTTCGAAAGATCGAGTGGTTGATCGTAAATCAGATCTCAAAGGAAACACATCCACATCGAGGAGCAAATCCAATCACCAAGAGTTGGTGGAATTCAAATTCAACAAAGAGAGAAGGCAATAAATTTTTTCAGGTCGATCTCGGAGCCAAAGGCAATTTCCGCTGCACACTAGGAAAGCCGTTTCCTACACCTATTAGCCCCGCCTCGATGTTCTATAGTTTACTTGTGGCTAATATTCTCCCAGGATAACTTGATTACTTTTTATTGAAGAGATACTAATTTCTTCAAGAACTTGAACTTGGAAATGGTGAAAACTCTCTCTCCAGACTTTAACAATTAATTCTTTTATTTTTCAAGTGAATGTCGAATGAATAACCTAAGGGTTCTATTTATAGAGATGTAGGGATGCTATTGAAAAGATACATTTAGGCTTAAGGATGCAATCCTTTAAAATATTATATCTCTTCAATGAACTCTTACAACTTAAATGGTTATAATATTTCACTCTAAGAGACATATCCCTTCAATTTATGTCTTTTCTAAAAGTCATATATTAAGGGACATGTCATTCAGTGAGACATTCTATAAATACACTCATGAATTAGACAATTTCATACAAATGTGTCGGAATGAGATGATGTTGGAGAATAAGAATTTAATCATTGGAAAATATGTTAGAAATATTTTAGAGTGGGATTTCATCAAGTTGGAAATCACATAATTTGAAGGATCGGTTACACGTATTTTTGGATATTTTTATATAGTAAGTTTCGTTATTTCGGCTATAGAAATAGAAAACTAACTATGATTGAACTGATTTTTTATCATTTGGAAATATCTTTCGAAGACTAACACTTTTGATGTTGAGCACCTTTCAAAATTTATCAAAAGAGCCTCAAAAATGTAAATTTTCGAAAGAGTACATTATCATAGGCCAAACAGTATTTTCTTATGGGTCATTTTATAAATTTCAGAAAATGTTCTATAAATGCACGTGGGCTATTTATTTTTTGTTGGTTAACTCCAACAAAACTAGAAGTAGAAATTGTTATAGCTATTATGTGGGCCAAATGCAACGCTAGGAATGAGCTGCTATTAGGAGTGTGCATTAATTGATTTTAACTGATTAATCGAACTATTTTGACCAATTTTTTTTTTATAATGATTCATTTATTGTGATTAAATCGGTTTTTCAGTTAAGATTTTTAATTTTTCCGATTCGGTTAAGATTATGAGATTTGTATAACCGAACTGACTAATTAACCGACTACAAACCATAATTTGACTTTATATATATTTTTAATTAAAACGAAATTAAAATTTTTATCTTCTACCTCTACTGAGTGTAGTTGTAGACTGGTTTTTGATGAATTTAAATTTATCTTCTGTTGTTAAACAAATATATGTTTGTCTTTTTGATGAATTTAAATTTGTATTAATGTGTTAATGTTGATTGTTATTTGTGGAGATTCTGTACTAGTTAATAACCGAATTAACCAAAATCGATCGAAAAATAATGGTTAAATTGGTTAATGATTATGTGTCATCATATGGTTAAATCAGTTAAATATTTACTTAACTAAATAATTTCGGTTCAGTTAAAAATCAAGGATTAACCGATCAAATCGACGATGCACACCCCTAGCTACTATTCCAAAACAGAGATATCGACAGTGAAAGCATTATTGCTAGAGCAGCAGCTCGAAACTCCTATGATCAGATCTCCAAAGTTGAGACGCAGGGGATGCATTCATCAGATAATGGCCCCAATATGGACTCGGGTTGGATCCATCCCTCTTCAAATTGATTCAGGATCAGTGTGGATGCTGCGACATGCCTCGAGCAAAATAGAGCCGAGTTGGGAGTTTCAATTCGAGACTGCAATGGTCGAGTAAGGGCTGCAAGACTTAAATGCATACGGTTTAGAGGTGATGTAGAAGCTGCCGAGGCAAAAGCAGTAAGTTTCGGTTTGGAGAAAGTAAGGGAGTATGGTATGCATCTGTGCATTATCAAATTTGATGCCCATAACGTTATTAAACGGGTGTTAGGAGATGTTAGCAGCTCAAAAGAAATTGATTGGATCATCACCGATATTCAAGAGGTTCTTAAAGTGTTAACCCCATCCAAGTAGACTCGATCATGGTTCTGATTCGGAACTTGAATCGAACCGGATGAAATCGTAAGGTTACAGTTCCATCCAGTTTCAGTTTCAAAATCGGAACCAAATCGAAACTCGAACGGTTCGATTACGGTTCCACATAATCGTAACCTTAAGGTTCGATGGTGTTCGGAATCGGAACCAAATCAATTTTTTATTTTATTTTTCCCCTAAAAAAATAAGGAACCGACCGAAATCGAATCAAATTTACTGATTCGGTTCAATTCTGAAACCGAATCAAACCGTGACCAGGTCTACATCTAAGATTTAGTTTCCCTCTAGAGATTGTAATGTTGTAATAGTATTTTATCTGGTTTTTGGGTGCAAGATTTTCCTTCGGCTATTAAGTGTATTGTTTAATGTTCTTCTCAATATATAATTGGTTTTAAAAAAAAAAAAAAAAAAAAGGAGGATTTGGTCCGACGATTTTCCTTTGTATATATTTTGTGGGCCCCACTAGTCACTTTTAACTAACCTATCACATTCCTGGAAATTTGGATTGTGACTCAAACAGACTAAAATTCAAATTCAAAAATAAAAATCTTTTTCCTTTATTACTTATTAGGTTGGCTGGTTGAGGCGGCACTGAAAGGAAAGGACTTTGAGTTACACGTGTAACGAAAGTGAAATCCTTAGGGACAAATAAATGCTCTTTTTTTATTTTTTAAATTAATGCCTTCGTGAGGCTCGACGCATCGCTAAGTGTTAAAACTTCAAATTTAGAAACAACCTTACTATTTTTTTAGATGTGTAAAATGAAAACTTTCGTGCACTGAACGGGACAAAACAAGAACATCCACCGCAATTAGTCACATCTATTTCAAGTGAAAATTTTGGACGTATTATCATATTTATATCATATAATTTTTTTTTTTTTAATTTTTTATTTATGAAAAGAGTGTTTGTATATCAATTTTTACGGACCACATTTAGGACCAATAGAAGTCTCTTAAAATTATTTAAGAGTACCGTAATTTGTTTGAACAAAAAGAAATCCTCCTCATGATTACAGGCTTTTGACCTTCATATTTTTTCATATATAAAAAAATTAAAGAGCATTTGCAACATATTAAGAGATGTAAAAATTTCCAATTTATTCATTTATTTATCATTATTTCATAAGACAAAAACAATAAAGCTAAACATATTCAACAAAACTCTAAAAAAAATCAAAATATTATTCATGCATAATCTTCAATCAATCTCCCACCTTCTAAAATTGCTCACCATAACCAAAAGCAAAATCAATATCAATACCATCACTAACACTAATCTCTTCATTACCATTAACATTAATATCACCGAACACATCTTGATGATGATGATTATCACTACTCAAATTCATATTAGGAACCAAATTATATTCATTCATCATCATCATTTCATTAGCCCTCATTTCAACTTTCCCTTTCAATTTCTTCATAGCCTTCAAGTACTCTTCAAGCTCTTCAATCCCCATATCATCAACAATATTACCATCTTGCCACCAAAACCTACCATTACTTTTATTCTTCCTTTTCTCCTCTTCAATCATTTTACCCCTCTTCTTCTCTTTCTCCAACTCTTGCAGTGCCTCTTCATACTCTTTGTTATGTTGTTGCACACATGGTGTCGTGGAGCAAACAGCTTCGTCTAGACACATGTGATTCTGATCAAGATAACGATTCAAGACCTTGTCGAAGTCAGGATGGCCGGCGATGAAGATCTTCCCATTGGGAGAAAACACAAGGATGCCTACTTCGGCACCACACAAGACACATAGCTCCATGGCTTTGCTGAAGAGCCCTGATCGACGCTTTGAGAAGGTCACTTGCAAGCTGTTTTTGTCTTCAAGTTTCTTGATTTCAATCTTTTGCCTTCCCCTTGTTATCTTCCTTTTGATGTTGTTATTGCCATTAATGTTGCCATTGTTATTGTTAATAATGTTGGAGTTGTTCATTGTGAGTGAGATGGAGGGAGTAAAGAAAGAGATAGGGTTAGGGTTTTAAATTTTCTAGGGTTTGGATAATGAGGGAATGAAAGTGTTTGATGTATTTATATAATTTAATGTCTTGTATGATTATTTTCGTTTTTGGGTATGTAAAATCTCTAAAGATGTTCATGACTAAGCTAAAAATCAGCGAAAAATAAAAGAGTAATTACCCCAATGATTAATTGTAATTACCATATCCATCTTAGAAAAAAATCAATTAATCTTTGAAAACTAAAGCTCGTTAATAATTTTAGAAAATATTATTATTTTAATCTTCAAATCTGTCATATCGGGATTGTCTTAATAAATGAAATTTGCCACAAATCTGGCATATCTTTTGTTATTAGAATTAACCTATATATAACCTAATTTTTTTATTTATATATTGTAATTTCCACATCTTTATTTGTTTTGGCATGTCTGTAATTTATTTTTTCCTCTTGGATTCATTAAGTGCTTTACTTTAAAAAAGTTTATCTTTTTTTCATTTAAATCAGAAAATTATGTCTCATCAACACAACTCTTCATGTTTAACTGAAAAATACTTGTTTCTGTTTGATGAATACAACACTTTATCAATAACCATTTTCCTTTTTTATTCTCTATAAATAGAACATAAAAGATAAGTGAAATATTCGATTTTTCAAATACAAATTATTCTGATCTTTGAAAACAAACACTTAGTAAGTTCGTCATGGGTCGAAATTTCAGTGCATAATTTCGACTTTCAAATTGTTGAATCTGTTGTTGGTATAGTGTCATTAAATAGTAAATTAAGAAGCAACCAAACAGATCAAATCCAGAAAATATAACCAATCTATGCAAAAAAAAAAAAAAAAACCTAAAACTTGAGATATAAGAAAAACTTGGAAAATGTGAAAACGAATCCAAGTTGAGATCTCTCTTTCCTTAAGAACTTATTAGCCTTCGTCTCTGGTGCTCTACGGATTCAAAATGAGGAATGTTCTCCCAGGATTCATTGGATGCTTATTGTTCAATGAGCACTTCTTAACAAGTGTTTGAACTTGAAATATGGTGGAACTCTCTCTTAAACCAATAGTAAATTGTGACTCTAAAATTCAGATGAAATTCCTATATTCTAAAAATGAACATGGAGGCCCCCTTATAAAGGCATGGAAGGGTGGCTTAAGGGCACCATTTGGGTTGAGGTGCAACCCTCCAAATGGTAATACCCCTCCCATGCATCTATTGGGGCCTCTAATCATGTTATTCTCAATTAGAGGACATGTCCTTATCCAATGGACATGTCTCTCCTCCATCCAAACAATAACATTTGAAGATTTAAAGAATTTACAATAATCTCCCACAATTCTTCAAATATTCATGCAGACACTTGAGAAAGATTCCGTGAACTAAAGCTGCATCGAAATAGATAGCTTTCGCCTTGAACATTTTCTAGTGAATGACAATCTAATTTACTTGGCAAACCAGTGACCCATAATCTTGAATTGTTCTGCCATTGGTGTAAACTAAGACAATTGCCAACACACAGCTTTACTTCGCCCATTTTCCCGTTCTATGGTTGTGTTCATTTCGGCTCTGAACAGCGGTCCTGGATTCATCAAGCACTTTAGGGAAATCGGCCTATAAGATCCCATGGAAACGGCCTCACTTCTTACTTGAAATAGGTGATCCTAATATAGTGATCATTAAAAGCCTTAGCTTATCCTAACCTTGACAGACAGCACTCGGCGTCATTATCGGAATGGGAAAGAGTACAAAACTCTTCAGTGCTTGTTTTGAATTGCACAAAGTTTCAGTTGTCCCTTTTGAACCTAGATCTTGGGATTTCCGGTCAACTAGGTTGGGTTTCCACTGTGTCAATTCTTAATTTATAGGCTTCAAGCCCATTCCTCTCGATGATTTCTCAATTTGCTCTCTAGGTAAACCCTTAGTTAATGGATCTGCTAGGTTTTCCTTTAACTTAACATAATCGATCGATATTATGCCACTTGAGAGCAGTTGACGTATGATATTATGTCTCTGATGTATGTGTCGAGACTTACCATTATACATTGTATTTTGGGCTCTCCCAATAGCCGATTGGTTATCACAATGTATGCTTATCGCTGGCACCGGTTTTGGCCAACTAGGAATATCCTCCAGGAAATTTCGAAGTCATTCTGCTTCTTCTACTATTTTATCTAACGTTATGAACTCTGATTCCATAGTAGACCGGGCAATACATGTTTACCTCGAGGATTTCTATGACACAACTGCACTACCAAGTGTGAAAATAAATCCACTCGTAGATTTAGAATCCACTGTATTAGATATCCTTAGCATCGTTGTATCCCTCTAGAACATCATGATATCTCTCGTAATGTAGCCCATATTTTGAAGTTTCTCTCAGATACATCAAAACTCTTACTATGGCTTTCCAGTGGTTATGTCCTGAATTGTTCGTATATCTGCTAAGTCTGTTCACAATTTAAACGATATCAGGTCGTGTGCAATTCGTGAGATACATCAAACTTCCGATGATTCTCGAATACTCTAATTGCGATACGCTAGAGCCATCATTCTTTGATAGATGAAGAGTTAGGACTATATGAGTTTTAGCCACATTTAGATCCATTTTGTTATATTTCTCAAGTATCTTCTCAATATAATGAGTATGAGATAATATATATTCGTCTGATGTCCTAGAAATCTTAATTCCTAGGATCACATCAGCTACTCCCAAATTTTTCATATCAAATCTGCTGGATAACACGTTTTTGGTAGACTGAATCATTTCATGATTACTACCAATCATCAGCATATCATCTACATAGAGACCACAATGATATATCCTTTTTGAGTTGATTTAGTGTACACACACTTATCACACTCATTGGTTTTAAACCCACTTGACAACATCTCTTTGTCAAATTTCTCATGCCATTGTTTAGGTGATTGTTTTAATTCGTACAAGGATTTTACAAGTTTGCACACCTTCTGTTTTTGTCCAAGATCATTAAACCTTTTTGGTTGTTCCATGTAAATCTCTTCATCCAATTCACCATTCAAGAATGCCGTCTTTACATCCATTTGATGTATTTCAAGACCAAATATAGCTGCTATGGCTATGAGCATTCTTATTGACGTGATATGAGTCACTGGTGAATAGGTGTCAAAGTAATCAAAGCCTTTCTTTTGTCTATAACCTTTTATGACAAGTCTCACATTGTACTTATCTATTGATCCATTCGGTTTCATCTTCCATTTGAATATCTATTTGTAGCCAAGTGGCTTACAAATTGGAGATGATCAACCAAATCCCAATTATGGTTTTGTAAGATGGAATCAATCTCACTGTTGATAGTCTCTTTCCACAAAGGTGCCTTCGGCGAAGACATTGCTTCTTTATAGCTTTTAGGCTCATTTTCTAATTGTTAGGGTTGGTGCTCAGAGTGCCAATCCAGATCGTATTTATGTCCAATTCATAAATATGAGTAATTGTATTTTCTATAAAATTACTAATTTTATGGTTGCACCCTTGTCTTTTATATGCTTATTCGATCTATTGCGATTAAATATCTGATTACGATTAGATCGAAACTAAATCTAGTTTAGTGATACGTGTATACTAGACAAAGACCCTAAGATTTACAATATAGTGCGCAGTTACTGTTGGGGTTGGTGCTCAGAGCGCCAATTCTCAGTTGTATTTCTTTTGAATACTTCTGTAAAACATTATTATTATGAATAATATATGCAGTTTCTATAATATAAACTATCTTACTAAATGGTAAAAACGTAATGACCTTAGAATGATTAGTCATGGTACTGTTGCAAAAGCGTCGCAACAGACATTGAGTAGTATCATGACGTTGTCATTCTCAGACAGTTCCTGGTCAAGTCTTGGAGACTAGTATAGACGTGTGGGTGTTTATAGCGGAATATATGATTCCAATGGTTTCTCAATGAACCATAAGTCTTGGAGACTAGTATAGACGTGTGGGTGTTTATAGCGGATAAACACTGAACGACTCACCGAAGATTCTTAATGGATGGTACACCAGCGTCAATAAGAATTTTCTCTAGTTGAGTAGCACTTGTGATTCTTAGACTTTAGATGCCATTGTGGGCACATGAGACATCTTCTACACTTAGATGACAGTCACGTCACCGATCTATTAAGATCAGACATCCGCATGTTCGTTGGGTGTAGACAGATCCTCATGGTGTCCTATGAGTATCAAGATAGGATCCGTCAGTTCTGTGTACCAGAGCATAGGTAGTCCATATGATTAGCAATCAGATAAAACCATGGGCCCGCGGTAAAGTTTAGAAGCTAGTTCTAAACAATCTTTTAGAGATTGCTAATGGAATAGTAGACTGGATAATCCCCATAGAGATTTGACGTTTATATCTGTATCTTTGGGATTTATCCGGATACATGTGATGGAAGAATTATACATTTGCCATGACCTCGACCTGTATGGTTCAGCGAGATTATCCGTGATCGTCATAATCTACGGGTGGATAGATTATGGACACGAAATTAGATTTCGTGACGGATATACCTGAATCTAGAGAGTCTCAATAATGAAACATACTCGTAGAGCACTAGAGCAACATTAATAAATAATATTGATTATTTATAAAGTCGTTTAAAGGTTAAACGCAAAATACATGCTGAAGGGACCCGATAGTCATTTGCCTAATTATTGTGTATTTACATTTAATACTTGATTAATTTAAATACACATTAATTAATAGTCAAAATGAGTTATTTGACTTATATCCTATTTAATATATGTTTTTAATATTTAATGTAAATATTATACATATATTTAATATATTTGTATTTGATTAATTAATTGATTATTTAATTGTTAAATGATTAAATTAATTAAAATATAAATATCTTACATTAGGATATTTAAAGTAAATGATATTAGTTGCCTTTTTTGACTTAATTAAATATCTAATAAAGTTGTATTTAGATATTTATGCAAGTTGATATAAATAAACTTGAAATGAAAATTAAATTACATAACTTGTATTTCATTGATGAAATTCGGCCAAGGCCTTTTGGTAACAAGTATATATTTTTTTCATTTCATTTACACTTAACCTAATACACTTTACAAAAGAAACTCCATTGAAGAAACTAAAGAAAGCTTGAGAAAAGAAAGAAAAATCAAAGAAAGCTGGAATTTTAGTAAGTTTCTTGAACTTGCTATTAGAAGGGAAATTGTTCCTTAGGTTCTAGGCTTCAACATGTGATGTTCTTAGGATTTTATTTCTTTATTTCTTTGTGTTTTTGTTGATGGAAGTTTTGATGGAGGTGTAAAGCATGTGTGATGAAGGAAGTGTATGACTATTGTAGTAATAAGCTTTCTTTTAAGGTTTGGAAACCATGTTGCTAATCTAGAGTTGTTGACCCACTCTTAGATGACCTAGATTTGATCTTGAGTTGTTTCATTGTGTTGAGACTTGGATTGGATGGAAGAATGATGATTGAAACAATTGATTTAACTAATTTGGTCTAATTTGTCCAATTTGATGAAATTGAAAAATTAGGGTTCATGACCAATTCCAAATTTTGGATCTTTTCATATATGTTTGTATTTGGATGTGTATATGATGCATATAAAGTTTCATGTTGATTGGATTACATCTTGATGTGTTTTGAAGCATGAAATGAAAAAGTGCACAAATGCCACCATAATGGAGCTCTCGGCCAAGAATAAGAAAATTGGGATTTTTGGTTGCCTTGGTGTTTTAATGTTTTGAACATGCTAATTTCATCTTAGAAATGATTTAGAATCATTCAAAATTGATTTGATCAATTTCGGACTAAAATGGACAAAAATACCAAGTAAGGGTAATTTGGTAAATTCACTTAAATATGATTTATTGAATTTTATTTCATAATTTGATTATTGGAATATTAAATAAATATGTTTTTTTAATTAATCCGAGAACAAGTTTTGAAATCGAAAAATATGATTTTCCACCGCTTCCGCTGCGTTACCGGATTCACCCCCTAAAAACCCCTACAAAATGGTATCAGAGCGAGTCTGATTCTAGGCCACCTAATATGATTAGCCTTCATTGAATCAATGTTTAATCATGTTTTCTTGACTTTATGCATGCTTATTACGATCTAAGTTGGTTAGATTTAGGGTGTATGACACTTAGCGGAAAATCCCTAATTAATAAGGTTTGAATGTAATTATGTATTTGATGCATGTTATATGGTCCGTCTTGTCAATACGGTTTATGAATATTTCTTTCTGACTACATTCGAGACCGTGCCTCTGTTGTGAGGGTGTAGCCGATAAAGATTTATTTATAACCGGATGTATATCAGATACTAGATAAATTCAAGTAAAAGCGGAATTCTGAACGTGCCCTAGCTGTCAGGATTATGTAAGTAACTTGAGTTTATCATTGACGAGTTTAACCTTGGTACGTCTCCTTGTGGGCCTGCCTTCGCAGCGACAATGAGAAACGGCCAGGACCGGATACTTAGGAGTCATTAGATTGAATGATTGACAAATGAGTGTTACCTGATGATGAATATACGTAGGCGAGACCGTGCCTCTGCTGTGAGCGAAATATATTCACGGGATCCACTTTTCACTATTTGTATTTAATTTAATTATTAAATCTTTGTATTCTGTTTTGGGATTACAGTATTGCATGATTTAGTGGGAGGGGCATTTTTAGATTAAAAATTCATGATCTAGTTTATGCTTTTGATATTATATGAAACTGTTTTATTTCTGCTAACCGTTTTTCGTGATCTATATGATAGATTGGCGATGTCGGCACAATCTACAAATCAGTTTGCGCGTATGCTTGATGCGAACAAACTGAAAGGCGCTGAGAACTTCGACGGCTGGGAATTGGATTTGAGGATTATCCTCGATTCCGAAAAGCTGGGTTATGTTCTTAAGGGTCCGTTGCCCCTTGCTGTGGGTACAGATGCTTCGGAGGAGGAACACCAAGTTTTTGAAACTTGGAAGGATGCTGATTTAAGGGTTAAATCATACATCCTTAGTTCACTGTCTCCGAAACTCAAGCAACAATACTATGGTACGCTAGATTCCTATAGTATGATGACGCGATTGAGACAATCGTTTGAGAACCAAGAACAAGTGATTGTTCACAAAGTCGCCATGGAACTGTTCCATGCGCGTCTGGATGAGGGGCAAAGTGTTAGCCCACATGTTCTTCAGATGATCGATTTGATCGATCAATTGAGGCAACATAATCTCATCTTGAATGACATTCTCGTTAGAAGTGTCATTCTTGGTTCACTACCAGCTTCATTTCGCCAGTTCGTGATGTACTTCAACATGCACGGGACTGTCTGTACCTACCACGAGCTACATAGGATGTTGCTCACGGCAGAAGAGGACCTTAAGAAGGGAGTACCGACTCGCCCTCCTAGATCTACTTCTCTTCTGCTTCTCCCAAGGATGGTCCAAGGGAAAGAACAAGAAAGGCAAGAAGAAGAAGAAGGTTTTTGGTCCTCAACACACAGGCGAAGATTGCTAAGCCCAAGAGGGCTTCTGAAGACAAATGCCACCACTGCGGCAAAGTCGGGCACTGGAAGAGGAACTGTCCTGATTACATTGCCCAGCTGAGGAGAGACAGAGCATCTACATCAGGTACTTTTATTTTTCCAGTTATTGATTTATCTTTGGCTTGTGAAGCCGTTACATCCAACTGGATTTTAGATTCTGCTTGTCCCATTCACATTTGCAATTCGTTGCAGGTGCTGAAGGAAAGTAGGAGGTTGAAGCCCGGGGAGATGCAGTTGTGGTTCGAGAGTGGAGACTCTTTGGATGCAGTTGCGGCGAGATCTCATTGCCGAATGGGACACTTTTGTTAAATGAATGCCATTTTGTACCTGGATGTGTAGCTAATATATATCATTTTTTTTATTGGATACATAAGGCTTTTGTATTAATATTAAGAATAGTTCTTTATATTTATATGATATAATAATATTCAGATCCTTTGTTGTCCAAACCAGCATGGTCATTATACATTGCAAACTTCAAAAGATATATTAAATACTGGAGTTGGAGTTAATAAACGTAGTTTACCTGTAATTAATAATACTGAACTTTGGCATATGAGACTTGGTCACATTGGCGTTAAACGCCTTACCCAATTGGTTAGGAATGGTTTGATATCAGATCTTACCATTGAATCCTATCCAACTTGTGAATCTGTATTCAGGGTAAGATGACCAAAGCCCCATTTTCTGGTGTTGGACACCGCGCCACTAACTTACTGGAACTCGTACATTCTGATGTATGTGGTCCACTAAGTCAAATGCTCACAATGGTTATTCGTACTTCGTTACCTTTACGATGATTGTCACGGTACGGTTATGTGTATTTGATGCGACATAAATCGGAAACCTTTGAAAAGTTCAAAGAGTTCCGAAATGAATAGAAAAACAAACTGGTAAATATATTAAATGCCTTCGATCAGATCGAGGCGGCGAATATATGAGTGGTGAGTTCATGGATTATATGAAGGAGAATGGGATTCTCGCTCAATACACTCCTCCAGGTACTCCACAGCACAATGGAGTATCTGAGAGGAGAAATCGGACTTTATTGGATATGGTCTGATCAATGTTGAGATTCACAGATTTGCCCTATTATTTATGGGGCTACTCTCTCTTAACAGCCGCAAATCTTTTGAATAAGATTCCTTCAAAGGCTGTTTCTACGACACCGTATGAGATATGGTTTGGTAGGAGACCAAATCTTAATTACATTAAGGTTTGGGGTTATCCTGCCTATGTCAGGGTGACTCAGCAAGATAAGCTTTCGCCTCGAGGGCAAAAGTTTAGGTTTGTGGATATCCTTCGAATACGAGGGGATATCTGTTCTATGATACCGAGCATCGAAATGTGTTCGTAGCTCGCTTCGCAAAATTTCTAGAAGTAGAATTTTTGTCAGAAGGTGGTAATCATAGACAGGTTGAGCTTGATGAAGTCCAACCTGAAAACAACGAACCAACGGAGGAACCTGAAGTTCAAGTAGATGAAGGACCTTCAACACACACACTCCGTAGGTCGGAAATGGTATCTAGACCTCCTGAACGCTTGTATTTGATACAAGAAAATAGTCTGGATGTTCTCTTAGTTGAAGAGACAGATCCTTTCACCTATAGAGATGGCAAAGTGCCATAAAATCCGAGATAGACTCAATGCATGAAATCAAGTTTGGGACTTGATTCCGCTTCCCGAAGGAATTGTTCCTATCGGTTGTAAATGGGTTTACAAGAGGAAGCGCAGGCCTGATGGTAAGGTTGAAACTTACAAGGCTCGACTGGTAGCAAAAGGTTACACGAAGCGACCTGGCATCGACTACGATGAAACTTTTTCACCAGTTGCAATGCTTAAGTCTATTCAGGATTTTGCTTTATATAGCTGCGTATCATGCTATGAGATTTGGCAAATGGATGTCAAAACGGCTTTTCTAAATGGATTTCTTGATGAAGAAATCTATATGGAACAGCCGGAAGGTTTTGCGTCCAGCGAAAACTCGGGCATGTGTGTGTAAGCTTAAGAAGTCCATTTATGGACTTAAACAAGCTTCACGAAGTTGGAATCTTCGATTCGATGAGATTATTAGATCGTCTGGTTTTCTCAAGAATTCGGAAGAATCCTGTGTGTATCAGAAGGTCAGTGGGAGCATGGTCGTATTTTTAGTCCTATATGTTGATGACATCCTAATCATTGGGAATGATTTAAGTATGTTACAAAGTGTCAAAGCGTACCTCTGTAAGAATTTCTCCATGAAGGATATGAGAGAAGCTTCTTATGTTTTAGGGATAAAACTCTATAGAGATAGACAAATGAGGCTGATTGGGTTATCTCAATCAACGTACATATATAAGATCTTGGAACGGTATAGTTTTGGTAACTGTAAGACAGCAAACATATCGTTCAGACATGGGATACATCTTTCTAAGAATATGTGTCCACAAACAGAAGATGAGAAGGTTAGAATGTCTAACCAACCTTATGCTTCGTGTTTGGGTAGCATAATGTATGCCATGTTATGTACGAGGCCTGATATCAGTTTCGTTGTTAGCGTAACTAGTCGATATCAGTCCAATCCAGGTAATGACCATTGGATGGCCATTAAACATATCCTAAAGTATCTTAAAGGTACAAGGATAAGTTAATAATTTATGGAGGAAACGAACTGCAGGTTAATGGGTATACAGACTCCGATTTCAATCGGATCCCGATGATAGAAAGTCTACATCTGGATTTGTCTTTACCCTTAACGGAGGTGCAGTTTGTTGGAAGAGTTCCAAACAGGGATCAACAGCAGATTCCACCACTGAGGCGGAATATATTGCAGCTTCTGAAGCTGCAAAAGAGGCTGTGTGGATAAAGAACTTTATCACAGAATTGGGAGTTGTCCCAAGTATCGAGAATGTGATTCCGTTATACTGTGATAATACTGGAGCCATTGCGCAAGCAAAGGAACCGAGGGCGCATCAGAAGTCGAAGCATGTGGAACGCAAGTACCACATCATTCGAGAGATCGTGTCGCGAGGGGATATTGTCGTGTGCAAGGTACCGAGTGAAGATAATGTAGCAGACCCGCTGACGAAGGCCATACCTCCGAAGTTGTTTGATAAACACGTGGAGTCGATGGGTATTAGATACAATCGATATTGGCACTAGAGCAAGTGGGAGATTTTGTTGGGGTTGGTGCTTAGAGCGCCAATTCCCAGTTGTATTTCTTTTGAATACTTCTGTAAAACATTTTATTATGAATAATATATGCAGTTTCTATAATATAAACTATCTTATTAATGGTAAAGACGTAATGACCTTAGAATGATTAGTCATGGTACTGTTGCAAAAGCGTCGCAACGGACATTGAGTAGTATCATGACGTTGTCATTCTCAGACAGTTCCTGGTCAAGGTTTACACTACTTGGTCAGTATAGTAAACCCGTTGAGACCGGTACATGTCGTATACTGGAATATATGATTCCAATGGTTTTCTCAATGAACCATAAGTCTTGGAGACTAGTATAGACGTGTAGGTGTTTATAGCGGATAAAACATGAACGACTCACCGAAGATTCTTAATGGATGGTACACCAGCGTCAATAAGAATCTTCTCGGGTTGAGTAGCACTTGTGATTCTTAGACTTAGATGCCATTGTGGGCACATGAGACATCTTCTACACTTAGATGGCAGTCACGTCACCGATCTATTAAGATCAGACCTCCGCCTGTTCTTTGGGTGTAGACAGATCCTCAGGGTGTCCTATGTGTATCAAGATAAGGATCCGTCAGTTCTGTGTACCAGAGCATAGGTAGTCCATATGATTAGCAATCAGATAAAACCATGGGCCCGTGGTAAAGTTTAGAAGCTAGTTCTAAACATTCTTTTAGAGTTTGCTAATGGAATAATCGACTGGATAATCCTCATAGAGATTTGACGTTTACATATGTATCTCTGGGATTTATCCGGATACCTGTGACGGAGGAATTATACATTTGCCATGACCTCGACCTGTATGGTTCAGCGAGATTATCCGTGATCGTCATAATCTACGGGTGGATAGATTATGGACACGAAATTAGATTTCGTGACGGATATACCCGAATCTAGAGAGTCTCAATAATGAAACATACTCGTAGAGCACTAGAGTAACATTAATAAATAATATTGATTATTTATAAAGTCGTTTAAAGGTTATACGCAAATATCTGCTAAAGGGACCCGATAGTCATTTGCCTAATTATTGTGTATTTACATTTAATACTTGATTAATTAAATACACATTAATTAATAGTCAAAATGAGTTATTTGACTTATATCCTAATTTGAATATATGTTTTTAATATTTAATGTAAATATTATACATATATTTAATATATTTGTATTTGATTAATTAATTGATTATTTAATTGTTAAATGATTAAATTAATTAAAATATAAATATCTTACATTAGGATATTTAAAGTAAATGATATAGTTGCCTTTTTTGACTTAATTAAATATCTAATAAAGTTGTATTTAGATATTTATGCAAGTTGACTAAATAAACTTGAAATGAAAATGAAATTACATAACTTGTATTTCATTCAATGAAATTCGGCCAAGGCCTTTTTGGTACAAGTATATATTTTTTTTTCATTTCATTTACACTTAACCTAATACACTTTACTAAAAGAAACTCCATTGAAGAAAAACTAAAGAAAGTTTGAGAAAAGAAAGATAAATCAAAGAAAACTTGAATTTTAGTAAGTTTCTTGAACTTGCTATTAGAAGTGGAAAATGTTCCTTAGGTTCTAGGCTTCAACATGTGATGTTCTTAGATTTTCTTTCTTTATTTCTTTGTGTTTTTGTTGATGGAAGTTTTGATGGAAGTGTTGTAAAGCATGTGTAATGAAGGAAGTGTATGACTATTGGAGTAATAAGCTTTCTTTTAGGTTTTGGAAACCATGTTGCTAATCTAGAGTTGTTGACCCACTCTTAGATGACCTAGATTTGATCTTGAGTTGTTTCATTGTGTTGAGACTTGGATTGGATGGAAGAATGATGATTGAAACAATTGATTTAATTAATTTGGTCTAATTTGACCAATTTGATGAAATTGAAAAAATTAGGGTTCATGTCCAATTCCAAATTTGGGACTTTTCATATATGTTGTGTATTTGGATGTGTATATGATGCATATAAAGTTTCATGTTGATTGGATTACATCCTGATGTGTTTTGAAGCATGAAATGACAAAGTGCACAAATGACACCCCTATGGAGCTCTCGGCCAAGAATAAGAAAATTGGGATTTTTGGTTGCCTTGGTGTTTTAATGTTTTGAACATGCTAAGTTCATCTTAGAAATGATTTAGAATCATTCAAAATTGATTTGATCAATTTCGGATTAAAATGGACAAAAATACCAAGTAAGGGTAATTTGGTAAATTCACTTAAATATGATTTATTGAATTTTATTTCATAATTTGATTATTGGAATATTAAATAAATATGTTTATTTAATTAATCCGAGAAAAATTTTTGAAATCGAAAAATACGATTTTCCACCGCTTCCGCTGCGATACCGGATTCACCCCCCAAAAACCCCTACAAATTAATCAAAGCCTTTCTTTTGTCTATAACCTTTTATGACAAGTCTCGGCTTGTACTTATCTATTGATCCTTTCGGTTTCATCTTCCGTTTGAATATCTATTTGTAGCTCAGTGGCTTACAAATTGGAGGAAGATCAACCAAATCCCAATTATGGTTTTGTAAGATGGATCAATCTCATAGTTGATAGTCTCTTTCCACAAAGGTGCATTCGGCGAAGACATTGCTTCTTTATAGCTTTGAGGCTCATTTTCTAACTGTTAGGGTTGGTGCTTAGAGTGTCAATCCAGATCGTATTTATGTCCAATTCATAAATACGTGCAATTATATTTTCCATAATATTACTAATTTTATGGTTGCACCCTTGTCTTTTATATGCTTATTCGATCTAATTGTGATTAAATATCTGATTACGATTAGATCGAAACTAAATATGGTTTAGTGATACGTTTATACTAGACAAAGACCCTAAGATTTACAGTATAGTGCGCAGTTACAACGTAGTTTGTAATTAACATTGGGAAGTGAACTATTAGTTGTATATCCTAACACGGGTCGGTTAGTAAAATCCGCCATTACCAGTACATGTCGTATATCGTGACTTGGTCCAATGGTTTATCCCAGTGAACCATGAGTCCCGGGAGACTCGTATAGACATGTAGGTGTTTATTTGATAAGACACTAAAGGTTCCTAATAGATGGTACACCAACGTCAATAGGAACCTTCTCGAGTTAAGCGAACATAATGGTCCTTCGACTTGAGATACCACTGTGGATATACGAGCTATCCTCCATACTTTGATGGTATTCACGTCAACGACCTAGTCATGATCAGACCTCCGCTGTTCGTTGGGTGTGGACTGATGTTCACGATATCCTGTGCGTATCAATATAAGATCCTTCAGTCATGTGTATAAGGCATAGGCATCCAGCACGTGTTTACGATCTAGTAAATCCATGGTCGTGGTATAACTTCGAAAATCAGTTCCGGGTGTTATTTAGAGATCATAAATTAAAAGTCGATTGTATTATACCGAACAGATTTGACGTTCTGATCTATATCCCAAGTATAATACAGATGGCCTGTGATGGAGGGATTATACGTATGCTATGACCTCGGCTTGCATAATTTAGCAAGATTATCTGTGATCGTCATAATCCATGAGTGGGTGGATTATGGACACGAAATTGGATTTCGTGACGGATAAACCTAAACTTAGAGAGTCCCACAATATGAAGTGTACTCGTTGAGCACATGGGCAACTCGATATGAATAATACGAATTATTCATAATAATTCACCAGATTAAATGAGTTCATTCGGATCGTTTAATCGGTTAAACGATAACACATGCATTATGAGATTTTATCCGATAATAATTATTGTGTATTTGTATTTGATACATAATACGATTAGATACACATTAATTATTTGTCAAATGAGATTTTGACACATGTCATAAATATATGTATTTTTTATTTAATGTAAATAAAAATACATATATTATAATAATTATATTAATTAATTATTTAAATATTTAAATATTAAATGTTTAGATGATTAAATAATATATATATTTCATAAATGTTATGAAACTTGTAGAATTATTATTGGCTCAATTGGCATGATTAAAGCAAACTTTATGTGTTCAAATGTGATTTGTTGTTATAAAGTTTACATTAAAATTAATTGATTTAATTTTTAAATGGACAATTTGTCCCTATAAGTCAAGCATTATTTAATAAGGGAAAAATTATTTTCTTCATCATCTAGCCACTTCCATTGCTGAGAGTTTCATGCCAAAAATGAGTTTCAATTTTTTTGATCAATCCATGTAGATTTGAAGGAAAAAAATCAAAGAAAAATGCTTGGATTTAGGAGATTTAAGGTAAGTCTTCAAAACCCAAAACTTAAAAATTTTATTTCATATTTTTTGATGATTTAGAAATGTTCTGGGTTTTCTTAAAATCTGAAAAATTTGGGGCTATGTGGTTTGGTGGATGGATTAGGAAGCTTGAAGCATGTGTGAAGTATATTTGGTAGTAATTAGTGTGATTATTATCTAAATTATTCAATTGTTGAAGAGATGATATTCTAGAGTGTTGTGACCACTCTTATGGCACCTAGAATTTTTCTTGGGTTGTTCATATTTGTTGACTTTGATTGTTGTTTAATTAATTAGATTAATCATGTAAAAATTGGATTCAAAGCATGTATTTTGGTGATTTCAGTTTTCTGGATCAGATTTGGTTAAACCGGATATTCTGGGATGTTTTTGATGTCTTATGAATGTAATGTATGTGTTTTGGGAGTTGACATAATTTCCGGAAAGTGTTTCCGACTTGAAATAAGTGAAAACGGCCAAAAACGGCGTTACACCCTGAATTTTGAGCCAACCGGGTGACGGCTGTGCAAATAGTGAATCCGTCACTGTTTGGGTAGCCCATGAACTGCCCCGACATTATTGGAGCTGACCTGGGCAGTTTCTATAAGTGTCAGGTAATCGGTTTGATCAAAAATGCGTTTTAGGCAATTTTACGGAAAAACCGTTTTCATAAAAGTTTCGTGAGTTTTCAATCATGTTTATGTCAATATTTGATATTGAATAAATAGGTTTAGGTAAAATATGAATAAATTATTCATATTAGATATTGAATAATTTATTCGGTAATGTTAAAAAATTTTAAAATACGATTTCGCCCGAACCTGCGCTTCTGCTGCGCCTCATCGCCCAAAACCCTAACACTAACAAGTATGTCATAAAATCGGGACCAAACGACTTAGATGTTCTAGCTCTTTTGCTACGTCTAGGTTTGATTATCTCAAAGTTTGCGCGTTGATTTGACTCTCGGTCAACCTGATCATTGTCCTTGACATTATCAATCGTTCTTTTGTGAGACTTTATTTTTTGTTTTTCCTTACAAGGAAACGTCTCTTCAAAAAATATCGCATTCCTTGACTCAATTATCATATTCGGATTGATGTTAGGAATCTTAGACTTGTGTACCAAGAATTGATACGCACTACTGTTTCGAGCATATCCAATGAATATACAGTCAACAGTTTTGGGTCTTATTCTTACCTTCTTAGGTTTAGTAACCATTACTTTGGCAAGACAGCCTCACACTCTAAGGTATTTGTAGGAAGGTACATGACCTTTCCACAACTCATATGGTGTCTTGTCCAATCTCCTGTGAGGAAGCTTGTTTATAACGTAGTTCACGGAAAGCAAGGCATCCCCCACAAGTTCTGGGCTAAGTCAGAACTTGTCAACATGACGTTCATCATTTCCTTCAACATTCGATTTTTTTACTCAGCAATCCCGTTTTGTTGAGGCAAATAAGGAGCAATGGTTTCGTGAATAATTCCATGAATGAAACAATATTCACCGAATGGTGACACATATTCACCACCTCTATCACTCATGATTCTCTTTATTTTCTTACCAAGTTGATTTTCAACTTTGTTCTTATAGTATGCAAAGCTCTCAATAGCTTCATCTTTGCTCCTCAGCAAATACACATAACAGAATCTTGTGCTATCATTGATAAAAGTGACAAAGTATTTTTTACCGCCTCTTGTTTGCACAATATTCATATCAAACACATCAGTGTGTACAAGGTCCAAGGGTTCAGAACTTCGTTATATGGAATGAAATGATGTTCTATGCATTTTTGCTTCAACACATGCCTCACACTTATGTTGGCTATCAATTACAAATTTAGGTATAAGGTCCATATTAATTAATTTACGCATTGTATCATAATTAACATGTCCTAACCTCTCATGCCATACATTTTGTGATTCAATAATATAAGTAGAAGTTGTTGCTTTATTAATAGCACTGTGTAGATCGACAGTCATTACATTGAATTTGAAAATGCCTTCAGTGAGGTATCTTTTCCCTATATACACATAATTTTTGGTCAATACAAATTTATCATAAACAAATACAAGCTTAAAACCAGCCTTGCTAAGAAGAGAGCCCGAGACCAAGTTCTTCCGAATATCTGGAACATGCAATACATTCTTCAATGTAAACTCCTTTTTGGATGTCATCTTCAGAACCACTGTGCCTTGTCCAACCACTCTTGAGGTAGACGAGTTTTCCATTGTCAGGTGATCGTCACCATCGACATTCTGATACGAGGAAAATATCTTGCTATATGCACAAATATGACGAGTAGCCCCATTGTCTACCCATCATTATCTCGGATTCCCAACCAAGTTGTCTTCAGTTACCACTGCTGATAGATTCATCTCTGAGATCTCATCATTCAACTTCTCATCTTCAGTGACATGGGCCTCATTTTTCTTTTTCTTGCCCTTGTCCTGAGACTTCTTATTTCTGCAGTCTTTTTCCATGTGACCGTTCTTTCCACAGTTGTAGCACTTCCCCTTGAATTTCTTGTTAGCTTGGAAGGAATCAGCTCCACTGTTCTTTATCTTCTTGCTACTCTTTCCATCCTCAATGATGTTGGCCTTAGACTCCATATTCTTGTAGTTGTCCTTCTCGGACTTCCTGTTGTCCTCATCGATCCTCAATCGAACTCCAAGGTCTTTAAGGCTCGTCTGTTTCTTCTTGTGTTTCAGATAGCTCATGAAGTCCTTCCATGATGGAGGTAACTTTTCAATTATTGTGGCAATTTGAAACATCTCACAGAGTTTCATTCATTCATCCAGTATTTCATGAATGATCAATTACATTTCACCCAATTGAGACATTACAGTTCTTGAATATACCATTTTGTAGTCCAGGAACCTACCAACGATAAATTTCTTTTGGCCGACATCCTCTGTTTTGTATTTCTTCTCGAGAGATTCCCAGAGAATCTTCGCAGAAGTCATGCCTTGGTACACATTGTACATGGTATTGTCAAGTCCACCTAAAAGGTAGTTCTTGCACATAAAGTATCTAGACAATCATGTCTGTTCTCGCAGTTCCTTGGCTGTTTCTGATTCACCCTCCACAGGACCCGGAGGATCTTTGAGGAAGTTAGCCAACTGGAGAGTTGTCAGGTAGAACGATATTTTGCTCTGCCACTGTTTAAAGTTTGCCCCACCAAACTTTTCCGGCTTTTCTCCATGAGCGAACAGTACTGTGATGTTTCCGCTAGCCATATGTAACTGGAAAACCAATAGGGTCAATAAGTCAACAAAAGATAAATTGCACAACGATCAACAAATGATCTTGTTCAAAGCGATATACCAAGTATCCACTCGTTGTTCTATTGGACTGTAGTACCAATAAACACAAGTCCTTGAATTTCGACTAAAGGTTCTTATGAAAAGTAAATAAATGAATATTCCCAGAGGACGAGGGGGTCCGGAGTAACCACTAAAATCTCTAACCATTTAGGCTCTTATCGCATTTTTGACAGAATATCCTTTAAAAATTTTCTCAATAGAATCTCTTAGCGATTAAAAACTTAGTAATATACTTTTAATTTTACAATACAATATTCGATATGTGTAGATATATATGTGTATGTGTCAACCAAGATTGGATGAAATTACTTGTGTATGATTACACTTTAAATTCTCACTCAAGTATACAACACAATTAATTTTCAACTTTATCACTATGTATATGCTTGTGATAATTGAACACCCTAATAATAATTTAAATCTATACTACCAAGATTATTGTGATTCAGTATATGATTTACTAAATTAATATTATGATTACTTAAATTAATCTAAGTCCATTCAGTTTATAAATAATTCAAGGACTAATTCGTTAGTGTTGCGTTAATACCTACGTTCGAACGAGATTATTCACTGTGTGCACATTCGTGTTGCATTCGAGAACGCATTCGAATTAAGTGTTTCAGAAAGTTCACATTCGTGGCGTGTTCGAGAACACGTTCGAACGGAATATTCCAGAGAGTTTACGTTCCTGTGGCGTCCGAAAACGCGTTCGAACAAAGTATTCCAGAGATTTTACATTCGTGTTGCGTCCGGAAACGCGTTCGAACGTTTTAAGTCAGAGGGTTTGCGTTCGATGTGCGTTTGAAGACGTGTTCGAACGTTCTTAGGCAGAAGACTTGCATTCGAGTTGCGTTTGAAGACACGTTCTAACATTCTTACGAAATTTCAGATTTTTACCTTCGGGTTTGTCTGGCGTTCGAACGCCCTACGTATTTTTCATGCACATACGATATTTTTCAGAAATTTTCTTATTTAAGCATTCAAATTACTATCTAACAAAACTAATTTGATAAGTTCTTAAGATTATTGTTGGTATAGTGTCATTAAACAGTAAATTAACATGCAACCAAACAGATCAAATCTAGAAAATCTAACTAATCTATACAAAAACCCTAAAACTTGTGATATAAGAAAAACCTGGAAAATGTGAAAACGAATCTAAGTCGAGGTTAGGGATGGAAAATTCCGGATCCGGACCCGTATCCGGATCCGCAAGTGAGTCGACGGATCCGGGTCCGCATATGGACCCGGGTATACCCGGATCCGGACCCGGGATCCGCAACTGTCCAGTTTAGTTTTTTTTTTTTTTAAGCTCCTTTTCCACTATTTTTTTTTCAATATCAATAAATACTATATAATATGTATAAACAATTCACAACAACTTTGAATTGGAAATTACAACACATAAAAATAGTTAAGTTCACATTAAATCAGTTTTTTTTTTTTTTTTTTTTTTTTTTTTTTTACCGGGTCCTGGGTACCATTATCCGGACCCGGTATGATGCGGGTCCACTAAAACAAGACCTGGATACGCATTTTTTTAAAGCGGATCCGGGTCTAACCGGACCCGGATCTTCCGAGTCCATGCGGACACGGGCCGGGTCCGGGTCTGCCTGCCATCCCTAGTCGAGGTCTATCTGTTCTTAAGAACTTATTAACCTCCGTCTCTAGTGCTCTACGGATTCAAAGTGGCAATGTTCTCTCAGGATTCCTTGAATCCTTCTTGTTCAATGAGCACTCTTTAACAAGTGTTTGAACTTGAAATATGGTGGAACTCTCTCTTAAAACAATGGAAAATAGTGACTCTAAAATTCGGATGAAATTCCTATATTCTAAAAATGAACATGGAGGCCCCCTTATAAAAGCATGAAAGAACGTCTTAAGGGCACCTTTTGGGTTGAGGTGTAACTCTCCAAAGGGTTATACCTCTCCCATGCATCCTTTGGGGCCTCTAATCATGTTATTCTCAATTGGAGGACATACCTCTATCCAAGAGACATGTCCCTCCTCCATCCAAACAATAACATTTGGAGATTTGAAGAATTTACAACAGAATCTTAGTAGTAGACGTCCATCGAACTAAAAACACATGAATAAGAGCGAATTTCTACTATATCATATAATATTATACACTAACTTCAATTTATACAAATAAATTTTATTGTTATTAATTTTAATTATTGTAAGTTTTTATTTTTGTTTGTTTGTTGATACTATTTAAATGCATTGTTGTTTAACCAATTTTTAATTAGTGCTTCGCTGTCCTGAGGACTACTTCATTATTTGTTACTGTTAAGATTTTCAAAAACGTAGCACTTAGTTAAATATGGTAAGCACGGCCACATGCAATTTTTACTTAAATGCATGAGCTGTCACACAAATGAGCACGTAGCAAAATGCCAGCTAGCAGCATCGATGTCAAAAAATACTCTCTCTGTCCTTTTATTTCTTTTTATTTTTCTTCCATCCTTTTATTTTTCTTCCATCAACCCTCTGTCGTTTTCTAACCTATCGTTTGCGTTTTGTGTAAAAATAATAAATTAGTGAGGTAATAATAACGATGCTCACTGACTGTGTTTTCTCAAATGAGGTTATATTTTATTAATTTGTATCAAATAAGTCCCTTATCCGTTGTGAAGTGGCCAAAGTATCCATGAAACACTGAATTTTGGGGCGGACACGGTTCATTATAAAAAATTTTATAATTATAATTTTTCGGATTTAAAAAAAAAGTAATTGTATGGTTTTTTATAAAAAAAAATTGAGATGATTTTTTATTATCATTTCGGTTCAGTACAATTCGATTTTTTCAATTTTTAAAAAATAATAAAAAATTTAAAAAATTAATAACATTCACTTAATTTTATTATACGGTATTTTTCTAATAATCACAATTATATCAATAAAAGATTTCATAAGATATAATCACCATTTAAATTATTTAAAATGTAGGAAAAAATAACCACATTATAAAATTATAAAATTTTCATGAAATTAACAATCACTAAACACTAAATAAATTAAATAGTATAAGAAATATAATTATAAAATAACAACGTAATATAATTAGATTTTAAAAAAATTCAATAAACTAAATTATTCAATTAATTTGGTTAGGTTTGGTTTTTTTAGTTGAAAAATTATTCTAATTCGATTTGCTTCAATTTTTTAATTAAAATATCGAACAATTATTTTTGAAAAAAATTATCACTTTGATTCGATTTTTTCCAGTTCGATTCAGTTTTCAATTTTAGTTACTTTTTTTTTTTTTTTTTTTTTATCCAGCCTTATTGAATTTTGACCATCAAACACAAGAGTGAGAGCTTTTAGAATGCTTAAAACATATTACAAGTCCTTTCTTAAAACTAAAGTTATTTGAAATCTATTGATAACGTGTTCAAAAATTTAATTACATAACACTCATCAACTGATCTTAAGTAGTTTATCATTAATTTTTTTTTTTCTCCCATAGGATAGGAGTGAGACCTTTTTATGAAAGATATTGAGCCGGCTAAAACAAAAGTTTTTGTCCTTAAATTACGAGTAATTATGATAGAGGAGTTCAAAATTCGGGTTTGGTTTGGTGAATCCTATATTTTAAGTCAACATAAAAAAATGAATCCAAAACTAGAAATTAACACAGAGACCCGATGTAGGTCGAATTGTCAGACCAAATTTTTTAGATCGTATTTCAAAATAAATAAAACTTATTTTATTAAAAATGAAAACATATCATTACATTTTTAGTCATTTTAGGTAAATCAAGTAGTTGAGTTTAAAACTTTTTGACAATTAATCTTTGGATGCATCTACCTTTTACAGAAAGAAACTAAGAGGTCACAAGGTGAATAAACCCAAATTTGTAGAGCTTCTCCCGCTATTGTTCTCCGATCAAAATAACACTTTCTCCGTCGCCATCACTGAGGGTAAATCTTCATATTGTCTCACTTTCGTTGATTTCTTCTTTAACCAATTGGGTTGTAAATGTTAGGGTTGGTGCTCGGAGTGTCAATCCGAATTGTATTTATATACATATTCGATCTAATTATGATTAGAAATCTAATTATAATTAGATTGAAACTAAATCTGATTTAGTGATACGTGCATATTAGACAAAAACCCTAAGAGTTATAATGTAGTGCGCAGTTACAACGTAGTTTGTAATTGATATTGAGAAGCTGTAGGCATTGTATTTTTGCATACCAGCCCGATGATGAGCCTCCGATGGAGGCACTACCTTTTTTAGTTGCGGAAGTCGCGGAAAACGGTCGTCGGAACGGAAAAGTCAGGAATTGACGTGTTGATGGATTTAATTCGCTCGTTTTGCTTCAGGTTTGTTCGTCAGGTATTCGTTTCAAAATCATCATTCGCCCGAAATCTTATCCTCGCTCTTTCTCACACCTTTTCTCTCTCTCTAATTTTCCTTGTTTGTGACCCTTTAACTTCCATGCAAAATTAAAATTCATCAACCAATTAAATTAATTTGAATTAAATTAAATCATTAAAAATTACCAAAACGAGCGATTTTATTAATTATTTGTCAAATGAGATTTTGACACATGCCATTAATATATATATTTGTTATTTAATGTAAATAAAAATACATATATAATAATAATCACATTAATTAATTATTTAGATGTTTAAATGTTAAATATCTAGATAATTAAATTATTTCAATATTACATAATTGTTATGTGATATGTTTGATTATTATTGGTTACATGTGGCATGATTTTATTAAGCTTAAAGTTTACAAATTGGATTAGTTAACTTAAAGGTGATTATTATTTAATTAGATTAAAAATGACCAAATTGCCATTCTTTCTCACCCTAAGTCGATTTTGGCCTTGTATTTAAAATTAAAAATTTTGTTTTCTTCATTCATTCACCTCTATGGCCGAACCTAATCTCCATAAAAGCTCCTAAATTTGTTTTTGAAGAATCAAGGAAGAAAGTGAAGAAAATCAAGAAAAAGTTTAAGGAATTTAGGAGATTTGGAGGTAATTTTCATAACTCTTAAACTTAGAAAACTTATTTCTTGTTCTTGAATATCTAGAATAGTTCTAGGGTTTCTTCCTTTGTTAGATTTTGAGGCTTTTTGATTTGGATGATAGATTTAGAGGCTAGATGCATGTGTGAAGTTAGATTGGAAAATATTATTGTAATATTAGTTCAATTTTATCATTTGATGACTTGTTGTCATTCTAGAGTGTTATGATCACTCTTGTAACTCCTAGAATTATTCTTGGGTTATTCATTTGTGGTGACTTTGGTTGGTGTAATAATTAATATGATTACATTTTTACAAGAACCCTATAATTATTCTTGGGTTCTTCATTCTAGTATGCGTTCGAACGCGACTGCGATCTGAACGCTTTTTTGGCCCTTTTCACTTTGAAAACTCTAGCCTTTTTACCCTACCTATATAAACAAACTTGTAGCCGCCATCCCCATTAGTTGAAGCACTTATTCATTGAGCCAAAATCTCTCAAAGCTTTCAACCTTTTGAATCCACCATTGAAGACTTATTCATCTTCTTGTCTTCTTCATTAATGGTGTGATTCCATCTTTGTTAAACCTTCAACACAACTTAACTCAAATTCCCTAAGCCTTTAGAGTTCTTTAGGAGGAAGTTTTGTAGTCGGATTTCCGGCGTCATTGGTGATACAATTTACTCAGAGACTTCAGAGGTTCTGAAGAAAACCATGGGTCGCGGGCTTGAGGAGTTGCCTTGAGTTCTTGCAGTATTGAGGTACTTGAGTCGGTGGAGTTGCCACCATAGGTCTTGACCATCGCTGTAAATTTTTCTCTATATAGTGGATTCGGGTGGTAGACTATACCCGGAGTGGTTTTTTACTCGCAAGAGTTTTCCACTTCGTTACCAAAATTATTGTATTGATTTTGTGTGATTGATTTAATTTGATGCTTTATTTTTTATTATTGTTTTTATAATTGCAGCATAATTAGTTGTTGGATATTGTGGTTGCCTGTTAATCTATCCATAGTAGCAGTAATCAGGATTTATCCTGTTTATTGTTTGTAATTTCGCATAGGATCAGAACCTAGGCTAACCCCGAATTTTCACATATATTCTCATGTTTAATTAAAGTCACATTCCTAATCTAAGCAACATGTAAATGGCATAAATTAAATTACAATAAAGAAAACAAATAATACTAAATTTATTTATGGAATGGAAAACTATTTGCAAAGAAAAATCACTCAAAGTGTAGGTTATCACCTAAATTCACTATATAGAGAAACTTACAATGATGATTAAAAGACCCATGACGAAACTTTACCAAAATAACCCAAGGTAACTCCTCAAGTCCACACCAAAAAGCATTCTCTGATAACTTCGAAGTCTTTATAAATTAAATTCATAAACTAGTGATGCCGTAACTTCGACAACCAATCTCCAACTCAAAACTATGAAGGTTAGGGGTTCCCAATCCCTAAAACTAGCTTAAAATACGTCAAGGAAAATATTTCTCGCAGGGACATTCAAACCTCCAAACGCACTTGACATGCAAGTCCTTGAAACACATTTCATGTTCGAACCTCACGGACCCAACTTGCTCATTAGTTCACAGGGATGGGCATTCACACCTAACATGCACTTAACTTGAAATCTTCATATAACAAACTTCCGAAAGCTATCCATGTATTCAAGAGTATAATTGTAAAAGAATCTTAATATCTTTAATTCGGTAAGATGATGTGGTATTACAAAAAAATATTAGGGAGATAAGTGATAGAAATTAATTTCAGAAGGAGGGGGGAGGGGGGAATGATAATCTTCATTTAGACCAAATTATTATTATTATTATAATTTTTAAATGTATATACATAGCCATTTCTAAAAACAAAATTAGCCTCCCTAATTAATTGTATACAAATCTTTCAAAATTTTCCCCTTTTCCTTTGCAAGCATCAAACACCACACAAGCCACAAGATTATGATAAAGAAATTTAGCAACCACAAAAACAATCTATGACTTCTGTCCAAATTTAAATGGTAACTGTCCAAACATTCATTGATATTGACAAAAGTTATATATGAAAAAAAAATTGTTGTTTGTCTAAAGATCTAATATTTGTATGTGGATGGAATTTGATTAGTTTTTTTCTTCTTATTATGTTTATAGTCTTACACACTGTTTGAAATTAAATATATAGTATGGAATGAAAAAAAAATTGAATGATTGAATACACTGTTTTAAATTAATAATCTTTCATTTTTAGCCTTGTCGATTGTGCACTTGCTTTTGTAAGTCTTCAACAAAATTTTCGGGAAAAAATTGATGTAGACCCATAATCACAAGAATTACTAGTTTTTATATGTTTATCATTCGGATTCGAATCTTAACCCACCAAATCAAGAGTTAATTTTTATTTTATTATTTTAGGTATTTTCAAAATCAAAGGAGGTCAGCTAACTTAATAAATCGTCAAGTTAAGATACAACACAATGACATCGTGAAATGATCTATTTAAAGGGAATATATTTTTAAATTTTTTTTTTATTTGTTTGGTTTAGGTATTTCATAATTAAGGCAATATTGAAAATATCAAATCCTACATCACAAACGAAACTTGATTGTTTCCTTTGAAACTATTAAAGTACTTAATTAAACAAAGATGAGATAAAAATAACATGCCTTTTATTATTATAATAATAATACCATACCACCTTGTAATCCCATGCAACCAAACATGATCTTTATCTGTTAAAACTAAGTGAAAATTACCTCAAGTTTTAAAATCAAGTGATTTTTTTTTTATAATAAAAATATAAATATTTATTACAAAATCCTTGTAAGTGAGTTTCACATAGTTTTAAAACATCAATTAGGTTTCACTTACTTTTACTAAATTATTGTGGTTTTGTGTGTGTGAAGATATATATATATATATATATATATATATATATATATATATATATATAACACCCTGGACACACCATAATAATAATAGTAGAAAGCAAACTGTGTGTTTTGGATCGTTGATTCAGTAATATCCATGTCCAAATCCAGGATTATATCCATGGTGAGGCAGCATATTGGGATCAAATGGAAGATTATTTATCCCACCAGCACCACTTGAACTACTACTCCCAGCAAAAAACTGCTGCTGGTTGGAGCTCTGAATCAAAACTTTCTCAGCTTGCTTTCCCACATTCTTCTTCAGCTCCTCCAGTGACATTTTCAACTGCTCAAGCTGTGGCAGGCTTAGTTCCTCAACTGGAGCCTCCCACCAACACTCAGCCTGAGATGCTTTCCTCATCTGATTAAGTTCCTCGCCTCGCTTCTTTTCTACCTCAAATTGATTCAGCACCTAAATATTCATAAATTGCTTTTGTTAAATTTGTCAAGCATTTAATTTCTTTCTCAAATTTAAATCTTGCCCTAAAACGCAAAATATTACATAAACGTAAACCAAATCCATCGTCAACCTTGATATGAGCGAGCAAGATCAAAATGATACGTTTTTGTTAGGATTCATAACCCGTCTAAGATCCCACCAGTAAAAATATTAAAAAAAAATGGAAAAAGAATGCATCCAATGATACAGATTGATTAATAGTAAAACCATTAATTTATTTGCATACATTTTAATAAAATATTCGAATTATCCCGCTCATCTTTACGTGGTTTTCCACTGATATGAGCGAATAAGATCAAAATGATTCGTTTTAAATAATTGGAAAAAAAATCAATAAAAAAAATCAATCACACAACATAAGAGTTTACGTTGAAAAACTCCGGCTAATTACCTGAGTGAGTTGCATGTTGAGCTCTCGAACGCTAGCATTCCGGTGAGCCTCAATAAGCTGCATGGTACCGGACATTTGAGGAGGATTCCGGGTAAGGAAACGATCAACGACGGTTTCAACACAAGGGTGGCCGAAGGAGAATACCTTCTTCCCCGGAGAGAACACAATGATGGCAATATCAGCACCACAAAGAGTGCAAAGCTCACTGGCCTTCTTGAAGAGCCCCGTTCGCCGCTTAGAAAATGTCACTTGCAGGTTGCTCTCATTCTCCATCTTCACCATCGCCACTTTCTGCCGGCCTTTGCTCTTCCTTGATGACTTGTCTGACATTTTTTAATGCATGAATAAGGATGAAGAAATGAAGATTTTTATAGGAGAATATTTTATTTGGGATTAGTCTTATGGTTCATCCAATAAATATATGACATATGTTAACTAAATTCAACAATCACATCATCCATATGCTCATCCACAAAAAGTCGTTCTCTTTTTATAAGGGCTTTTAGGGTTTTCATTTGACAGTTTTGAGCTGTACTAGATAAGTGTGCTTTTGGTGGATAATGAATAAGTGCTTTGTTTGAATTAAACTATTTACTTGTTTTGGTGATTTTAGAATCTTTTCTTGATTTTTATATATGGTAATGAACATTAAAAATTAAGGGCTTGATTTTAGATACATAGATACTAGACACAAAAGTTTCTTGCAATGCATATCTAGGTAAATTAAATCCTTAGTTGGAATTACTAAAATTCAGTCCAATTTAATTTCATTATCATGATGTTGCAAATGGAACTAAAAGTAATCTTTTTTCTGAATATTATTTTATTACTGTAGAACACCAACAATATATATTTCTAAGTGCCAATTAATCACTTCTTATTTGCACTGTGTTGCTTCTTTGGAATCTTATTCCAAATTATTGAATAAATTATGTATATTTGTTCACCCCTTCTTTGTTCCTTAGTTTATTTTTCGTTAATAATTAGATTAAGTGCATTGTATTTGAAAAGTTTTACATAGGGATGTAGAACAAGAGAATGAATATGATAGTCTTAACTTGATTAAGAAGTTTTTTTTTTTAATAATCTAAAAACAGTAATATATTTAGATTTTAGTGACAAATTAAGATGGTATAGATTTTGCAGAACAATATATGATACAATAATAGGTGTTTATTATTATTTTATTTAAAGTTTATTATCGGATTATTGGTGATCTTTTTTTAAAACTTTTCAGATATCCTTATTTGCTAATTTAAATCTATTTCTCCTCAGAATGATGCATATCGATCCGAGAAATTAGTAAATTTTTACAGGAAACATTTTTGTGATCGTGATTACGTCTTTAATTAAAATCTAAATATATTATTATGTTAGAGGATGGAAGTTTTATAAAAACAACTAGCAAAATTACTTATATTGTTAATTTCATTTTTGTTGGTAATGTTGATAATAAAACAAGTTCAATTGAATTGTAATAAATCTAGAAGATCTCAGAGTAATTGGAAATGTATTTAGACAACATCAGATGAAGATATCAGAGTGATGTTCGCTCTTTTGGATATTCCAAAAGATTTAAAGCTCCAATTGACATGGAGTCAGTTTCATTGGAAAGTATACTCGAAGATGATGGTATATTGTTAGTTTCATGTTTGTTGGTAATGTCCTAAGAAAACAAGTTAAATCTAGTTGTAATGAGTCCTGAAAATCTCAGAGCAATTGGACTAGTATTTGCAGATTATGAATGAAGACATCAGATATGTATTATTGCCACGTTCGTGTTTGCATTCGAACGAGTGGTGTTCATGGCGTGTTTGTGTTTGGGTTTGAATGAAACTTGGCAGTATGTTCTCATGCGTAGTGCGTCCATAATCCTATGCGAACAACACCTTTTAGTGTGTTTAAGTTCGAAGTGTGTCCGAAACTATATTCGAACGAGTTTACTGAACAGTGCACGTTCGACTTCCGTTCTAGTGGTGTTCGAACTAAATTACGAGACTGTGTTATTTTGGACTCTTTTGAGCCTGTTTAGCACAAGGAAGCTCCTACCTCAAACCCTACATTTATAAACAAACATTGAGCCACCTTGTCAGTTATTGGAACCATATTATTTAGAGCTCAAAAACTTATTATTTCAACCTTCTTGATAAATCACCTTGAAGACTTCGTTGTTTCTCTTGTCTTCTTTATTTTGGTGAGATTGAGTTTCGATTTACCATCAACATAAACACGACCCTAACCCAATTTTCTATGCCTTCATATTTCTTTAAGAGGAAGATTAGTAGTCGGAGTTTCGGCTTTACGAGTTTGCAAGGATGGTCCACTCAAATACTTTAGAGGTTCTGGAAAAGGCCGTTTGGTTCAGGCTCGGGGAGCTCTTCGAGCTATTATAATATATAGATATTTGAGTCGGTAGAGTTGTTACCACATGTCTTATACCATCACTGTAAGTTTTGCTCTTAAAGTGGATTTAGATAGTAGAGTATATACTATAGTGGCTTTTTACTCGTGAGAGTTTTCCACTTCGTCAACAAAATTTGGTGTTGATTTTTCTTAATATATTGATATTTTGTTTTGATTCACGTTGTTTAGACTTAAAGGTGCATGTTTTTAATCCATGGAAATAATAATTAGGACATGTATTTGACCGGTGTAATCACACGCGTATAACGCAAGCCCATGTATCGTTCAAGTAGTATAAAAATATCGATCTCACGAGGACTTAATTCCTATTGTTGTTATTAATTGTTGAATCTATTTATTTACAGGTATCTAATTATAGGGAGAAGAGAATTGATTGCTTTGGTTGGTTGAATGTGGAATTGCTTAATTAAAATAAAAATAAAATAAACAAAAGAAAATACTAAGGAAAATTACAAAAGACTCAAAAGATCTAGGGTCGTGACTCCACACAATACTGTTAAAAAGATGAATTGATTCTCTTATTAATGTGTACTAATTCAGTTTGCTAACCTGGAACCGAAAATATGCAAAAGCCTCTTCCGATGGTCAGACACAAATACCCAGTATAATCAAATTGAACCATATTCATATGTCAATCACATTACCCTGGATTCATTAAGTTTAAGTTACAATTATGGCTACCCACGCCCGATAGGTATATTCCTATCCTGTAAGAAAATTTATTAAACGTTTATCTATAATCAATGAAGATCGTGAGCTATTAAGTCTAAGGCTGAAACCTAAAATCCCTATGTCTAGTTCATTTTAGATTTACCACATCAATCCTATTGGTGATCAAGCAACAGGAAGTATTAAGACTAAGAATAAAAATAAAATGTTGGGGTTATGGGATCCACTTTTACTATTTATAATTTAGAAATCTTCTTTACTATAATATAGAATTTAACGGTGATAGCCAACCAGCCATGTAGGCGGTATTCCTTATTAAGTCCGATTTAAATGAAGTCCAACCAGCCATAAAGGCGGTATTATTATTTGTTCATAAACCAACCATATAGACGGTAATTATCTGTCACCTAAAGATCATACATTAGGCGGTGCCACATTATGCCAAATAAATAAAATCAGCCATTAAAACGGTAATTTCTTTTAGTGAATAATAAATTTTATATTATAATTAAGGGAGATTAATCTAAATTAAAATATTAAAAGCTTCACCCTTCCCCCAGCTGAAATTTAACTACTAAACATAAAAAGAAATGAGAAGAAGAATAGAACTACTGCTATTACTGAAATTAAAAATGCATAAATTAGATACTTAAAATAAATACAAACAAGATGCAATCCTTAAATTCCTTACAAAAACCTAAGGAAAGCATAAGAATTACAAATGAAATGGCTTGATATTTATAGAAAAACCTAAAGACTCACACCAATTTCTCCACCAATTGCTCCCCCAAACACTCCACCAAACATGCCACAAAGCATGACTTCAAATATGGCACCAAAAATGTAAGCATGTTTGGTGGAAGTTTGACAATTTTTATTTTTTATTTTTATTAATTTTATTTTATATTTTGAAAACGACTATAGTAATTACTCAAAATATACTGTATATTTCATCAATTTTAGCCATGAAAACTTCCGAATTCGAAAATATTTTGAACTCAAAATATGCAACAAGTCTTTAAACCCCTAGGTGTCCCTAGTAGACGAGTTGTAGTCTCGTGAGGATTTACAGTAATGATACCCACAAATATTTTACAAAAGTAAAAAAATAGTAAAACTAATGCACACAAAAGTAAAAAGACAAGAGAAAATAGAATAAACAAGTTAGTGACTAAACAGGTGAAACTTCTACTCCAAGTTAGTAGTTGTTTTCTTTCTTTCTTAATTACCGAATAAGTAAATTCTCCGATTATTTTTTACCATTCTTCATATACACAACCAACACAATATTAATCAACTCATTTTTGCCCACAACAGTCACAAGTGTAGTTGATTAGAGGGTAATACTTTTGTCCTAAAGTTTTATCAGAATTCACACATTTTTGTAACAATAGAATAATTTTTTGATTTTTCTGATTTTTTCATTATTTTTTTATTTTATTTTTTATTTATATACAATATCTTCCGTCTATGTAGCTAGCTTTGGGTCGGTGGCTCCCAAACCAGTTTGCTTTCGGGCACCATGTGTTAAGACACCCCTACAGACTTAATTACTCAGACTTCATATATATATATATATATTGCAACATCTTCGATCCATGTAGCGAGCTTTGGGCCAGTGACTCCCAAACCAGTTGGTTTTAGGGCATTAGGTGTTAAAACACCTCTACGAACTTAATAACTCGGGTCTCAGATGTTTTTTCTCAATTTTTTTTCTTCTTTTCTCTTTTTCTTTTTTTTTACTCCATTGTCATTTGTAGATGCTTCCTCCAATTAAACTAGAGCACTGAATATTACGAACTTTTCAATTACAACTCATGTTTGTATATTACTATGCATGTTTATAATACCTGCCAACTGAGCATATGAAGATCCATTTTAGTCTATTTTATGGAGAATTCACAAATTAAATAATTCAAAAAGAAATAAACAAAAATCAATTTACTTCGAAAATATGTTTGAGATACGTATCAGGAGTGGAATCTCTTTACACAGCTATCTCTCACCAATTTCTCATGATTAATCAAATTAAAAACACGGAAACATAAAATATTTTTGTAATTTTTGAAAAAATTTCAATTTTTTTGTATTTTTCGAAAATTTTTGACTAAAATAAAACAAAATGAAAAAAATAAGATACAAATTAACTAATTCCCTCCCCCAAACCTAAATAAGACATTGTCCCCAATGTCTTAAATAGTAGAAGAAGAGTTTAGGAAACCGTACCTAGTTAGCTGGAAATCTACAAAAAAACTACCGATTAAGATCTATGTCCAATTTACGCTTCTTACCACGATCGCTGTCTGACCAGTCTAACTTGGAGAGAATGGGGTCGATTTTTGGTTCAAAAGCTATGATTTGATCAATTAATTCATCGACTTTTGTCACAGTCAGGAAAATATCTTGTACGAATTTGGTGACGAATTCCTATCTTTTGGCTTCCGCAAGAAATACAAACAGAAAATCGAAGAAATGCTCAATGTTTAGTAAACCAATGGGCTTCCGATGAATATTCAAGTGCACCCATGATACCACAGTAAATATTTCTTCAAATGTTCTGAGCCTTCTTGGCAATGCAATGAAAGCGTCAACAATATTGACCATTTCACGGAGCTGTTCAGACATACTCGATACAATGCGCTCATCTTCGTTTGTTTGTCCAATTAATTACTCGTTCGCCAAGGGTTTTGGGATGATTCCCAAAACATGTCTGCCACCATCCTGAACGGCTTTTGAAATGCTACCCATCATTCCAATATTGTCACCGCCATATACTAGGTGCATATTTCTCTCTGCTATGACTCGCCTCAATTCTTTTGCAGCCTCAATTAATTCTAGTTTATTACCATAATTGGATCCATAGAAAACAAAAATTCGCTTGAATCACTGCTGTGAAATTGCTTCTATTTTCTCTCTCTTGTCTAGATGTATATCTGGATGTGTCGAAGAGAAAAATGTAGTGCTGAATTTAAAGAACATAAAAATGGGTGAGTAATAATTGCACTAGTATCTGCCAAATGAAAATTATTAGATGAACGTTAAAATAAATAGTGAAGGGTCAAAAAGTTTAGATCTTGTCGGAGAAAATAAAAGAAAATACAAAATAAAAGAAAATCAAAGCAATTATTAAGGCAACAGAATTGTGTACGTAATACATCACTCGCTTAGTATAAATTCATGAGGATGTGTCTCAGGAATTCATTCCTTACTCAGCCATTACTCATGAATTAGCTCTCATTTTTGTGATTGCCAAATACCTTTCCTTTTGTCTTAAAATGCTCCGTTTGTGCTTTTTCCTACAAAAATAGCACGCAAAATTAAACTATACAACATGTATACATAAAATATGAAAACAAAAATTATAAAAAAAATTGTATGGGTTGCCTCCCTGCTAGCGTAAAATTTTTCATCTTCAGCCAGACGTGAATGAAATCTTTCTGTCAATGAGGTTTCAGCGTCTTTTTAGATGTCCGATTAAAGACAATCCCATGGGCGTTACTTTTGAAGGGTCTCTTCCAACGGTGAGGTGGCAAAAAGAATTTTGTCAAAGTCGGTACTTGTGCCACCTTTTTAAACTTTGTTGCTCCAACAGTTCATGAAAATAAAGAAAGAAAATCAGGAGGTCTCGTATGGTACTTGACTTGGAATGAGAGTTCCATTCTGTCAAGCTTCTGGGTGATGTCTTTGATTTGTACTCCCCAAGACAGCGATGTTTCCCATGAATGCACTGAATCTTCAATAAGTTCTGACATTTGCTCCTCTATTTGCTTTGGTTCTTGCTCCACCTGAGGATGTATAAATATGTCTGATATTAGGTCTTCATCCTCTGATTTGAGTGAAATGATTGGCTCAGGAAGATCTTCTTCAAACATTTGTGCAATGCAATCTCCAAGATCTTCAACCGGAGGATGTAAAGTTGTATCTGTCTGTAAGCTTTTTTCCTCTGTGGTTGGCAGTTCTTCCTCAAACATCATTGCAATGCACTCTCCAAGATCTTCATTTTGAGGACACAGAATTCCATCCTCAATTTTTATTGGTACGACCAGCTCAACTTCATCGTCAGAGTCAGAATCTGAATAATAAAAGTCAAACATAGACTACACTGGTTTGGGCTCCTGAACTGATACCTCTGGTTGTTGATACTGCTCAGTCTCATCCTCTGTTGAAGTGTCATTGTGGATTTTTGGGTACTCGAAGGCTTCCTTAGTGTCATCTGGAAATTGTTCCTCAGGTATATATTTCTGGTTTTCTGTTAATTGTCTCGCTTAATCTGTCATCCTCTGTATGGATTATGATTGTCTCTGAATACTTTCGAGTTGATTATGGTATGTTTCAAGCACTGTATCCAATTTTTCATCTTGTCTCTTGATTTAATCTTTGAGCATGTCAATCATTTGATCTTTTTCTGATGGTTTTGGTTCTTGATGAAGATCAAATATGGATGATGGATAAGATAGAAAATGTGATGGTTATTCGTACCTTGAATGATTCCAATAATTCTGTCACTCTGAAAGGTATATACATTGATCGCTCGGGTGGTTACCATCACAAATTACACATCTTCCCATTTCGTTTTGTTGAGCAAATGTAGTATTGCTTGATTCTGGCATCCAATGATAATCGTTGGGTTGGACAACAAGCCTCAGATAACCGGACTATTGCTCCCAGAATTAAGGTGTATCTTCTTGTAAAGCTCGTAATCTTTCTATCTCTCAATAATATTCCATGTCAACCACCTGAAAAAAAAAATTACAGATAAAAATAAAAGAAAATTAGATACAAGTAAATTAGATAGCTTCAAAATTAATAACTCAAGAAAAATAAGTCCCCGGCAACGGCGCCAAAAATTTGACAGGCGTAATCACACGCCTATAATACAAGTGCACATATCGTTCAATTAATATAAAAATATCGATCCCACGAGGACTTAATTCATACTGTTATTATTAATTGTTGAATCTATTTATTTACATGTATCTAATTATAGAGAGAATGAAATTGATTGCTTTGGTTGGTTGAATTTGAAATTTGCTTAATTAAAATAAAAATAAAATAAACAAAAGAAAATACTAAGGAAAATTACAAAAGACTCAAAAGATATAAGGTCGTGACTCCGCACAATACTGTAAAAAGAAGAATTAATTCTCTTATTTATGTTACAACTTCAATTTGCTAATCTGGAATACAAAAATATGCAAAAGCCTCTTCCGATGGTCAGACGCAAATACCCAGTATAACCCAATTGATCTATATTCTTATGTCAACCACATTACCCTGGATTCATTAAGTTTAAGTTCCAATTATGGCTATCCACGCCCGACACGTATATTCATATCCTATAAGGAAATCTATTAAAAGGTTATCTATCCTCAAGGAAGATCGTGAGCTATTAAGTCTAAGGCTGAAACCTAAAATCCCTATGTCTAGTTCATTTTAGATTTACCACATCAATCCTATTGGTGATCAGACAACATGAAGCATTAAGACTAAGACTTAATAAACAATCTAAAGAATTACTCATCAAAAGAAAAATCAATTATTAAGTGTGGATATTATATTTTATCATTTGCCTAGAATAAAAATAAAATGTTGGGGTTAGGGGATCCACTTTTACTATTTATAATTTAGAAATCTCTCTTACTATAATATAGAATTTAACGGTGATAGCCAACCAGCCATGTAGGCGATATTCCTTGTTAAGTCAGATTTAAATGAAGTCCAACTAGCCATAAAGGCGGTATTATTATTTGTTCATAAACCAGCCATATAGGCGGTAATTATCTGTTACCTAAAGACCAGTCATATAGGCGGTGCCACATTATGCCAAATAAATAAAACCAGCCATTAAGGCAGTAATTCCTTTTAGTGAATAATAAATTTTATATTATAATTAAGAGAGATTAATCTAAATTAAAATATTAAAAGTTCACCATTCCCCTAGTGGAAATTTAACTACTAAACATAAAAATAAATGAGAATAATAAGAAGAATAGAACTATTGCTATTAATGAAAATAAAAATGCATAAATTAAATACTTAAAATAAATACAAATAAGATGCAATCCTTAAATTTCTTACAAAAACCTAAGGAAAGCATAAGAATTACAAATGAAATGGCTTGGTATTTATAGAAAAACCTAAAGGCTTCCACCAATTTCTCCACCAATTGCTCCACAAATTGCTCCACCAAACACTCCACTAAACATGTCACAAGACATGGCATCAAACATGGCACCAAGCATGCAAGCATGTTTGGTGGAAGTTTGACAATTTTTTTATTTTTTATTTTTATTAATTTTATTTTATATTTTGAAATTAACTATAGTAATTACTCAAAATATACTATATTTTTCATCCATTTCGACCATGAAAACTTTCGAATTCGAAAATATTTTGACTTTCAAAGTTGTCGATCTTCGAGTCTTCTTTAATTTGCAACTTGAATCAGCTCAATCGGACATCAGACGAAAACGTTATGGCCAAAATACGAAACATGCACAAAATTGGAAATTTTGACTGCACTTCGTGACCCGTATAGTAAAATTTCATTTTTGACCAATTTTCTTCTGAATTTCATCGTTTTAGCCCCGAGTTAATTTCATTAAGTCCCAATATTATTTTTTCCTGCATAACACATCAAAACATTCATCAAACTCGAAATCTAAACAAAATATTAGGTAAAATGGGCGGTAAATATTGATATATTTTCCGCTCATCAGTATTGAATTATTGTGTTTAACGCATAGGATCAGAATCTTAGGTCAAAATCAAATTTTCAATGGGTATCAAAGCGTGAACTTGATTATTGACCCTTAACTACAGATATAAGCCAACCTTTGAATTGTCATCATTTATTTGACGGAACTGAGTATCCTCATTAGAAGGTTCGCATGATAACGTTCCTCAAATCCTTAGATAAGAAGGTTTGGATGTCAGTAGAATATGTTAGAAACCTCCTATGGTCACCGTTGATGAGGTCTTTTCCCATAAAGATAAACTGATTTAGACAAGAGAAGAGTTTGAAGCGAGCAATAAGAAAAGTGAGACTATTAATGTCACTTATGCTGCTGTTTGCTCCACAGAGTTTATGAGAATTTCTATATGTGAGATAACCAATGATGCATGTCACCCCCTTTAGCCTCTTCATGAAGGCACACTGTCAGTTAAGAATAATATACTCTAAGAGCTTGCTACTAGGTTTGAAGTCGCTATGATGAAAGATGATGAGATTTTTGATGAATTTTATGTTGATATTTACAATATTGTTAACTCTAGCTTTAACTTAGGCAAGACTATTCATATGAATATGATATTTAGGAAAATTCTTAAATTTCTACCTGAACAGTTTTTGCTAAAGATCACAGCCATCGAGGAAAGTAATGACTTAGATCACGTTAAACTAGAAGATCTCACCCAAAAACTTTAGGTTTATAAGGTAAAACTTCCTGGATATAGAAAGCCGCAAGACCATAGAGATGAAGATCGCAAAGGAAATTGAACATGATTTGTCAAGTGATGATAAAGATAATACTATCACAGATAGTGATTTGATCATGTTTGTTAAAAAAATTAAGAAATTTCTTAAGATGAAGAAAAATGGATGTAGTACTGATAGGGATAGAATGGATAAACATAGAGATAATATTCTTAGTAGGATGGAGTCTAAAGTGGATAATGATAACAAGCCTCAAGCTATCCAATATCATGAATATGAAGGGTTGGGCATATTAGGTCTGAGTGTCCCACATACCTAAAGTCTAATGGAAAAAACGGTTAAAATAGTCTCCCATAATGATTCAGAAGATGACTATACTTCTGATGAGTCTCCTAAGAATAATAGCAATTTTATTCCATTTACTGTTAGTGTCACAGGTGAGAGAAAGGATAATGTTAGTGATGTAGATGTTGTTTCAGAATTCTCTCATGATGACTACATAGATGAGGATGAACTTTAGGTAGCTTACAGGAAATTGTTCAATGAGATCTTAGCTATCAAGAAGATAAATATTGAGGTCAATAAGAGGCTGAAAAAAATGGAATTAGAAAAGAATGAAGTTCAAGCCGAGCTTGACAAGAGCCTTAGTGTTATTGATGACCTCGAGGAGCGAAATAAGTGTCTAGCTGATAGAGTTAAATTTTTGGAAGTAGAACTTGAAAACACTAGAACATCAATGTCTGTATTTTCTGATGAGACTGAGAAGCTAGAATATAAGTTAGGAACTAGTGTGTCTCCATTTGAGAAGAGATAAGTATATTTTGCTGAGTCGATATATGACAAGAGTTCACGTCTAAAGTTGTTTTATCACTCATTGATGTAACCTAGGTAAGAAACTTGTCATTGAATGTCATAAAAATACTCATATTATTTCTTGTGCTATGACCCAACTTAATGTAGAAGTGTGGTGGGTAAACCTTGCTCTCGTCCAAGGTTTTTACATGTCTTTCATCATTGTGCAAGACATGACATATTAAGCAAAAATTCTTCATGTTGCACAAACAAAGAAAAGGCCCGAGAGCTTTTCAGCTAGGCTTAATTCTTCAAATCTAGCTTTTCAAGTTTTTAGACTTGCTAACCAGACTCAACTCATTAGTGAGAAACTTGCACTGCTGACTAGGAATACTCAGGAAAAAAAGATTCCTAAGAAGGTTTGGGTGAGAAAGGAAAATTATTTCCCAATAACTTTTGAATACCTTGATCCTAATAAGCATGATGAGAGTGCACTTAGGTGTTCCTTTTCTTAGTTTATAAGATGGAAACTCAGATATAAATTTTATAGCCGATTTTGAATGTACATTAGTATGATCTGCACTCGGGAATACAACTCCACATACCATTGGATAATGACAAGCCATGTTATGCCTTTTCTTGTTCTTATGTTAAAAGAAAAATGCAAAAAAAAAAAAGAAAGACCAAATTTTTTTTTTTTTGGCTTGAAAGAGCATGTAAAAACATGAGCATATTGTCATGCCATGTAGGATATATAGTTATGCAAGTATAATATGTTTTTATTTTTCTTGATGATCTGTGTGTATGAGTGTGTGTGATGGAAATACTTAATATATCTTGTGCTTGTATTTTATATACATATTTTTATGTCTTGAGGTTTGGTCGCATGTATGCGTTTTTGGACTAGCTCTCTGATCTTTGTCATACTTAGATCTCTAAATAGTACCCATGACTAGAATAACCTTATGATATCCCCTTCTAAAAGAAAAAAAATATAAATGAGTTTCAAGTGCAAAAGAGCCAATAGGCCAAATTCAAAATATAATGGAAAATACATTTTACTCGTAAGAGTTTAATTAATAGCATATATTTATGGGGAGAATATTATAGCATACAACCAATATTGTTTATTTTCAAGTCCTAGTGGCGCTGAGTTTTAACAATTATTTTTTAGACTTGGTGTAACAAGAGATGAGATTTCTTTGATAATATCATATTCATAAAATAAGGTCTTAAACCTTGATTAGTTGATCACTTATTTTTTCAAGAAAATGCTTGTTATGCTTTGGTGTTTTTGTCATGTGCATGTGTGTGTTCTTGAGCATGTGGTGGTGTGAGGTTTCCAACAATTTCTGACCGGTGCATTCACACGCGTATAACGCAAGCGCACGTATCGTTTAAGTTGTATAAAAATATCGATCTCACGAGGACTTAATTCCTACTATTGTTATTAAGTATTGAATCTATTTATTTATGAATATCTAACCAAAGGGAGAAGAGAATGATTGTTTGATTGGTTAGTTAAATGTGGTTTTCCTTAATTAAAATAAATAAAATTAACAAAAGAAAATACTAAGGAAAATAACAAAAGACTTAAAGATATAGGGTTATGACTCCACACAATATTATTAAAAAGATGAATTGATTCTCTTATATATGTGTAATAAATTAGTTTGCTAACCTGTAACACGAAAATATGCAAAAGACTCCGTCGATGGTCAGACTCAAATACCCAGTATAACCTAATTGAACCATATGTCTATGTCAACTAAATTACCTGGATCCATTAAGATCAAGTTCCAATTATGGCTACCCCTGCCTGACAGGTATATTCCAATCCAGTAAGGAAATCTATTAAAAGGTATCTATCCTCAAGGAAGATCGTGGGCTATTGAATCTAAGGCTGAAACCTAAAATTTCTATGTCTAGTTCATTATAAGTTTACCAAATCAATCTTATTAATGGTTAATTAACAATAAGCATTAAACTTAAGACTCAATAAACAAATTAAAGAATTACCCATAAAAATAAAATCAATTATTAAGTGTGGATATTGTGTTTCATCACTTCCCTAGAATAAAAATAAAATACTAGGATTGGGGATCCACTTTTACTATTTCTAATTTAGAAATCTCCATTATTATATTACAGAATTTATCTGTGATATTACCGACCGACCATATAGGTGGTATTCCTCATTTAGTCAAATTTTAATTAAGTCCAATCAGCCATAAAGGTGGTATTATTATTTGTCCATAAACTAGCCATATAGGCGGTAATTATCTGTCACCTAAATACCTGTCATATAAGCGGTGTTATTTTATGTCAAATAAATAAAACCAGCCATTAAGGGAGTAATCCTTTTAATTTGAATTATAATTTCTATATTATAATTAAGGGAGATTAATCTAAACTAAGATAATAAAAGCTTCACCATTCCCCAGCGGAAAATCTAACTACTGAACATAAAAGAAAAGAAAGGAAGAAGAAAAGAAACTACTACTACTACTGAAAATAAAAATGCATAAATTAAATTACTAAAAATAAACACACAAGATGCAATCCTTAAATTCCTTAAAAAAACCTAAGGAAAGCATGAGAATTGAAAATGAAATGGCTTGATATTTATAGAAAACCCTAAAGGCTTCCACCAATTTCTCCACTGATGACTCCAACAATTGCTCCACCAAATATGGTACCAAACATGATATCAAATATGACACTAACATGCAAGCATGTTTGGTGGAAGTTTGACAATTTTTATTTTTATTTTTGTTAATTTTATTTTATATTTTGAAAAATGACTAGTAATTATTCGAAATATACTGGATTGTTCATCAATTTCGGCCTTCCAAACTTCAGAATTCGAAAATATTTAAAGTTGTAGATCTTTGAGTCTTCTTTAATCTGCAACTTAAATCAGCTCAATCAAATATCGGATGAAAATGTTATGGCCAAATTACGAAACATGCGCAAAACTAGAATTTAGGACTGCACTTCGTGGCGTGTATAGTAAAATTTCATTTTGGACAATTTTTCCTCCGAATTTCATCATTTTAGCCCCGAGTTGATTCCATTAAGTCCCAATATTATTTTTATCTGCAAAATAAATAAAAACACCTCAAAACGTTCATAAACTCGAGAAACTAATACAAAATATTAAGTTAAATGAGTGAGAAATAAAGATATAATTACCACTCATCACACCCCCAAACCTAACATTTTGCTAGTCCTCGAGCAAAACATAAAATAAAATAACATAAAATTAAGCTAAACTACTTTCGTAGGGATCACGGTTGCATTTAGCTTATACAACAAGTCTTTAAACCCTTGAGTCTCATGGGGCTTATAGTAACGATACCCACAAACAATTGATAAAAGTAAAAAGATAGTAAAATTAATGCACACAAAAGTAAAAAAATAAGAGAAAAGAAAATAAAGAAGTTGGTGACTAATTAGGTGAAACTTCTACTCCAAGTTAGTAGTTGTTTTGTTTCTTTCTAAATTACCGAATAAGTAAATTCTCCGATTATAACTAGCATTCTCCATATACACATCCAACACAATTAATCAATTCATTTTTGCCCACAACAATCACAAGTATAGTTGATAAGAGAGTAATATTTGTGTCCTAAAGTTTTATCAGAATTCACACATTTTTGTAGCAATGGAATAATTTTCCGATTTTTCTAAATTTTTCTTTATTTTTCTGATTTTTTTTATTTATATACAATATCTTCCTCCTATGTAGCGAGCTTTGGGTCGGTGGCTCCCAAACCAGTTTACTTTAGGGCACGGGTGTTAAGACACCCATATAGACTTAATTACTCAGACTTTAGATAAATATGTATGTGTGTGTGTGTGTCTATTATATATATATATATATATTGTAACACCCCAAATTATTTTTACCATAATTTATTTTTATTATTTTTGGTGGGTAGAAATTTAAGGATTAAATTATTAAGTTTGTCGGAGTTGGAATTAAAAATGTGGTTAAAATCAAGTTTAGGGTGGCAAACAAATTTTGCCATATTAGTATATTTATTTTACACACACACACATCATTCAGCATCCCATTTACAAAATAAAAAAAAGAAAGAAAATAAAAGAAAGAAGAAAAAAAGATAAGAGACAGAGAGAGACGTGAGGGAGACACAGAGAAAGAAAGAGAAAAAGAAGAAAAAAAAAAGAAAGAATTGAGTTTTGATCCCGATCCGACCAATCCGTAGCTCAAACCCGACCGAGTCCTTAAGGAAAAGTGTAGATCTCGTCGAGAGAATCATTTTGGTGGTTGGTTTCATCTCGTGAAACTTCCAATTTTCGGAGAAATCTCGGTAAGAAACTTTTTATGGTTTTTCTCGATTTCCCGTTGATCCGGAACTCCAATCGACGAACCGTCAGCGGCTGATTACGCCCAAAAATATCTCGCGGTTATCGCAGTACAGTTGGGGTGTCGATTCCTCAGAGAGATGGTTACAATGAAACTAATTCACTCAATCAAGAACGTTTAGCAATAACTTTATTAAAGAAAAGATTAAATTTGCAATTTAAACTAAAGATTAGGAAAAGTTGCAGGATTTTATCAGCAGAGATAAACAGCAAAGCATCAGGAATTCCTCTTGTATCAACCTCCTGTATTCAATTATTGATTCTTTTCATTACACAATTGAAGGTTTCACATCCCAAACCAACAATTGGAAGATATTCAATTCTACTCATATTAAATTCTAGGGTAATTAATGATTATTTTCTCTATGTTAACAGCACATAAAAGTCATCGTTACAAGCTATCTAACGTCGACAATATACCCTCAGGCAATACTGCAGCAGAAGACCAACACGCAAAACAACTTTACCAGTCACAATTAAATTCGCAAACCACACATAGAAGAAGCATGACTGGATCTATATGGGATTTGACAAAATATAATTTCTGGATTAATAAATCGAAAGATAATAAAGAATAACAAGCATCAATTTTATTAAACGTTAAAAGGTTCATTCAAGAATCAACAACATGAATATAAGAAGTTTAAATACAGAAGTTCATCCTTAGCTTTGCCTAGGAGATTAGCTCTCCATGGAAGAAAGAGATGCAGCCTGAATAGATCGGAGAGACGTCATGATTTCCTTGAAGTTCTTCGTTCTTCCTCTCTATGAATTATGTTTTTGGCTCTTTTTGTGTGTTTCTCCTCTGTTTCTCTTTGATTTTCTCCTCCCCCAGGGTTTAGGACGAAGTTGGATTTATATAGAAAAGTCCTGAAACCCTAAATTGCATTAAAAACACACATCACACAATCCTGAAATCGCAGTTTCGCGTCGCGACGTGCGCCGCGTGTCTCCACGCGCAAGAAGCTATGAAGGATGCTACAATTGACTAGATCTTTTCGAGTAGATGCAAATCGATATATTATGGGTCTCGTAACTCTTTCTAAATCAAAAGTTATAGTCTTTTTAAATTCAGTGCGCGACTGATGCTCCTGCGTGCTTCCGATATGTCTGTTAGGCTCTGAAACATGTCCAATTGCTCCATTCTCCTTGATCCATCACTTCCTATTAACAAGGCACAAAATGACTATAATTAAGATTAAAACATATGATAATAAAGCTGAGTTAGCAGTGTTCTAAGTACATTTTCGTGCACTTATCAGCGGCATTAGGTCCGGGAGAGGAGAGGAACGCACGACCGTCGAAAAATTTCCCATCCGACTGGCGCATGGCGTTCATGCGTGCCTTATGTGGCGGCGTGTGAGGCCCATACGTGGCTTGGCCGATCGGTGTGTGGCCCACACGTCGGACAGTCTCTTCGTGCTGTTTTCCTGAGTCTCCTCCGAGAATTTCATACCATTCCGAGTAGTAACGGACCTCCGAATCTTATTTTTCATGTAATTATCATTTTAATCGGTTTAAGCATGTTATGTATCCGTAATGTTGAGAATAAATTTGGATGTAAGATGATGATTTTGGGTTGTATAGTGGATGTCCGTTTTATAAACGAAACCTTGCTGGAATTTCGTTAAGATTACGAGAGCGATCGAACCACGTTCTTGCATATTCTTTCATCTATTCTAGTTAGGATTTTGTTCCTTATAGTAAATTCTTTTGTCTTTTAGGTGATCGTGATACCGTAAGGAGGGGCGGTCCTGCTGTATAGTTCATTTTTCAGTAGTCAGCTCACCAGGTGCGCGGATAAGCCTGTAACATTGATATTTTCAAAAGTATACAGTATGTATGTTTTCTTAAATGAATTTTAAAGTAATACATTAAATGAGTTTATTTTTAGAAAGATTTATATTTTTCCTATATGGTATGGATCGAATATTGATTATGTTGAAATCATGTGTTTGTGATATATGAGAAACTTGCATGATTTGAGATATATGAGCATGGATTTTGGAAATGATTTTTATGTTAGGATGCACCCCGTGTACATATATGTGCCAGTTTATTTACCGTGAGGTGAGGTCTCATGTTGCCAGTTTTGCTCCGGATGCTAGTTATTGCCGTGGGGATGCCCCATGTTGCCAGCTTTGTCGTATTGTCACGAGAGTGTGCATATAGATGAATACACATCTTTATTATTACAGAGTATTTCTTGAGCAGTATGAGTTTTATGAGAAATGTGATTTATTATTAGAGTATTCTTGAGCAAATATGAGTTTTATGAAAAATGAAATTTACGATTTCAAGTAAATGTTGAATTTATTGATTTACAGTTTATGTACTTATTTATAGTATGAAATACTTATTTGATCCACCTTGTTACTTGTTTATCCACGGCACTAAGCTGTGATCCATTGCACTAAGCGTGAGCTTACCCCTTTCCTTAACATTTCAGGTTTAGTAGTTTAATAGATCATCTTTTCATCTGCTGTTTCGTCATCATTTCCTACCAGTAGAGAAAGGTTGTGCCAACAGTAGAGATTCCAGTTATGTTTTTCTTGGGAAATTTTGTATTCTGATGTTAGGGATTGAGCCTTATTAGTTGTTGAGGATATTGTATTTCTTTATGGATGTTCTTTGAGTTGGATCATGGAGATCCTATGTTATGTTTATGTTTTCAGTTTAGATTTTTTCCTTGTATTTGGAGGATTTGTCCATATTACAGGGGAAACTCTGCCAGTTTCAAGTCTCCGTCTCACCCCTACCCTACCTAAGGGGATGGGTGTGACATTTCATGGTATCAGAGCCCAGGGTTCATAGATTCTGTAGACATTCCTTTTTCTTTATCAGTTATTCTATGTCTTTTAGCGGTTGACATCTCTCATGTGTTTTCAGATGCCTCCGTGTTCCAGAGTTCGAGGTACAGGTCGAGTCCGTACTCGTATGATAGCAAATGTTGGCCAATCTTCTAGGGCACCTCCAGTTGATGAGCAGGTTAATTCTTATGATGGGGAACCTTTTGAAGGGAACCCTAATCCTGTTGTAGAAGATTCCCTAGCTTCGGTTTTCAGAGATAGTACTCCAGTTCATCATCCTCCTAGCAGTAATGTTCCTCTTGGTACTTACCCTTATTCGTATTAATACCCACCAGCATGAGGTCATGGTCCAGCTCAGGTAACTTCTATAGTTAATGAAGATAATATTGCTAAAAGAGTGAAAGAGAATAGAGCTGTTGAGTTTGATGAAAGAATGATTCCATTGTAGCCGGAAATTTCTTTGACAGAGTTGAGAAGGCTTTTGAGCTGATGAGATTTCTTTTGTGAGGATATTAAAATGGTAGTTTTGTTTCCGTAGGAAAAATTCTGGACGTGGTAGTGGAACTGGTACTTATTATGGGAGAGGTATAGTTTGGTGATGCATGAGAATGTCGAGTAATAGTATAGAGAGACCTCATACTTAGTCGATAGATCTTAAATTTGATATAACTTTAGATGATGTTCATCTGATTGTCGAGGATAACAAGGGTTCTAGACCTATACCTCCAGTATTTTCGATAGTTGCCCTATCGTTATTCCTATAGCTGAATCCGGCGTGATTTCTATGGTTGTACCTAACACGAACCTTCTGTCACAATTATGATATCGTTGTGAATTAGTAGGACGAAGACATTAGAACTTTGGTGTTTAAGAAATGAGAAAGAAGACCTTATTGATACTCGTATTTGATTAATCAATATTTTATGATTACATTATGGAATATAACAACTGGGTTGTGTAGCAAGGACAAGATCATCTTTGAATTGATAATCTTCACATTGATGTTTCACACGTAGAGACATTGGTATGAGGCCGTCGATGATTTGAATTTTGAGACTGTTAGGAAACTTGATATTGTTGTAGCCTTGAACAATACTTCTAGATGATTCTTCGATAGTAGTGAAGATTTTCCAATCTTTATCATTGGTATTGCTTTCTAGACTTCGACGGATTAAGAATGCGGAGAAAGCTCTAAGATCATAGGAATGATGGGAAGTAATCTCTTTTGGGAAAATATTGTCGTATCCATAGTAAAATCTAAGTTTCGGTCTAGATGGCCAACTTATGAGTCTCCAATCAGTGAGTAGACGTGATGGTATTATTCTTATAAGATGAATTGGGTGGTAAATGAGTGAATAGTCGTCTGACCATTCTGGAGTTATGGTTTCGACCCTGACAGTAATACTTTTGTGGCGTTTATACCAACGATATAAGATATTACTGACGAAGGGAGGAAGCTCACTTAGGATGGCTTCTAAGATACCAGGATAGTTGGGATGGATTGGACTTGGTCCAAGAATAAATCCATTTAGGAAATCGAGTTCAAACAAAGTACCGAGACTCCATTGGTAATGATTGAAGAAATCGTGACTGTTGATGAAAACTGTGGAGTGGAATATGTGATATCCACAGTGAACAATAGCTGAATTATTTTTGTATTGGAATAAACCATCTGTTTTTCCATCCCAAATGGTTCTAAGAATGTAACACCACCTCTTGAAATTGGTAGGAACTCTTGCCGCGATGTCCATTGCAATCTCTTTAGGTAAAAGAGCGGATGTAGCTTCATTGAGACAATCATAGATATCTCTCCAAAGGTCTCATACATATTTAGAATCTATAACTGCTCGATCAATGACTGGCCATTTACAAAGCATATTCACCTTAGCTCTGACAGATCTTGAATAAGGGTCAGGATTAGAAGATGAGGATGCCATTGAAGAAGTTTTGAGTAATTCCTAAAGAACTCGTGCATCTCTTTATAGAGGGAGGTACCAATAATCCTCCATGACATGATACATTTACATTATCTTTGCATAATTGGAAGGGATAATTATTGTCGCGATGATAAGATGTAAAGCAGATATTTGAGGGACCTGTAAATCCTCTTTTCGATAGTGGGAAACTTAAGATAGTGGATTTTGCGTAAATTGCTAAAAGCTCTTTACAGCTGTGGTCTATGCAGGACCCTAGGTGGAGCCTTTTCTTTATGTGATGGGATAGTTGGTTTGTAAGTTGGGGTACATGTAAAAAAAAAACAGTGATTGGAAAGAATGCAACTACTACTTTTGGATTGAGTTGAGTGAAGACTTGACTTATGTTGAAGAACCAGTGGGAATTTCTAGCTAGAGAGATGAGATAGTTGAGAAGCAGGATGATTCTTTTGGTAAGAAGCCCTTTGGGGTAAACACTCGAAAGCAGAAGCAACTTGCGAACGTGAGGAAGACATGAGGAATAAATATCCTCATTTGTTTCCACCATCTGGTATGTGAATTTCGAGGACGAAATTCTTTTAAGGGGGAGAGAGGGCTGTAACACCCCAAATTATTTTTACCATATTTATTTTTATTATTTTTTGTGGGTAGAAATTCAAGGATTAAATTATTAAGTTTGTCGAAGTTGGAATTAAAAATGTGGTTAAAATCAAGTTTAGGGTGGCAAACGAATTTTTCCATATTAGTATATTTATTTTACACACACACATATCATTCAGCAGCCCATTTACAAAATAAAGAAAAGAAAAAATAAAATACAGAAGAAAGACAGATAAGAGACAGAGAGAGACGTGAGGGAGACAGAGAGAAAGAAAGAAGAAAAAAAAGAAAAAAAAGATAATTGAGTTTTGGTCTCGATCCGACCAATCCGTAGCTCAAACCCGACCGATGTCCTTAAGGAAAAGTGTAGATCTCATTGAGAGGATCATTTTGGTGGTGGTTTCATCTCGTGAAACTTCTAATTTTCAGAGAAATCTCGGTAAGAAACTTTTTATGGTTTTTCTCGATTTCCCGTTGATCTGGAACTCCGATCGACGAACCTTCAGCGACATTAGGTCCGGGAGAGGGAGAGGAACGCACGGCCGTCAGAAAATTTCCCATCCGACCGGCGCGTGGCATTCACACGCGCCCTATGTGGCGGCGCGTGAGGCCCACATGCGGCAGTTTCTTCGTGTTGTTTTCCCGAGTCTCCTCCTAGAATTTCAGACCATTCCGAGTAGTAACGGACCTCCGAATCTTATTATCATGTAATTATCGTTTTAATCGGTTTAAGCATGTTATGTATCCGGAATGTTGAGAATAAATTTGGATGTAAGATGATGATTTTGGGTTGTATAGTGGATGCCCGTTTTATAAACGAAACCTTGCCGGAATTTCGTTAAGATTACGAAAGCGACACGAACCATGTTCTTGCATATTTGATGAGTGGTATTTATACCACTATTTCCACTCATTTGACCTAATGTTTTGTATTGTTTTCGAGAGTTTTATGAACGTTTTGATGTGTTTGTTGTTATTTGCAGATAAATAAAGTGTGGACAGCACTGGAGGCAATTTGGGGCAAAACTGGACAAAAATGCACCAACTGGAAAATTTCAGTCTTCAGCGCGTCGCGACGCTGGAGCCTTGCGCGCCGCGACGCCCAGCGGCACCGGAGAGGAGATGCTAAAATGCGCCCTGGTCAACGGGTCAACAAGTGAAAAGTTGACTTTGCTAACATGCGCCTGCCACGTGTCACCATCACAACGGAGATGCTAACATGCGCCGTGCCACGTGTCAAGATCTCATTGCTTGGACGGCCACCGCCATTACATGTCATGCCACGTGTCGCCACATCAGCGTCCACATCAGCAGCCACGTCAGCAAGTCAACCGAGTCAACGAGCCACGTCATCATCAGCCAATCACAGCACGCCACGTGTCAAGCTCTCATTCGTCCGACGGCCGCCGCCCCACGTGTCATGCCACGTGTCGCCACATCATCACGATGACGTAAGCAATGACGTCATGAACAGTTGACACGTCAGCATGACGTAAGCGATGACGTCATGAACAGTGCCACGTCATCGGGTCAAATTTGAGTCAACCAACCAGCGCGTGACACGTGTCACTGTAGCGCGCGGCGCGACGCTCGCCCAGCGTCGCGACGCGCGCACCTTATCCGCGCCTATAAATAGAGGGCGAGATTTCAGTTTTTGGTGTACCATTTCCTCTCCCAAATCTTATGTAATTAGGGAGTTTCTCTCTCTCTAAGCTCTTTTTATTTAGTTTTTGTAATTTTCAACCAAGTTCTGTAATAATAATATTTTACTTTCTTTATTTTACAGTTTTTACTACTTATTATGAGGAGGTAACTTCCTTTTGTTAAGGTAAAAGGTAATTCTTTTACTATTACTTTTTAGATACTTCTCCCATAATTATAATATATTCAAGTTTTAAATTTAATTAATCAGGATACCGCCAGATTGGTCGGTGATTAATTAAATTTAAATTCCGCCTTTATGGCTGGTTGTTTCTAAATGATTTCCGCCTATATGGCTGGTTGTTTTCATTTCCGCCTATATGGCTGGTTTAATTTCAGTTCCGCCTTTATGGCTGGTTTATTTTCATTCCGCCTATATGGCTGGTTATTTTGATATTCCGCCTTTATGGCTGGTTATTTCTAAATGATTCCGCCTTTATGGCTGGTTGTTTTTAAATTAATTAAATCAAAATACCGCCTATATGGCTGGAAGAAAATACTTTGCAAAATTTATATTATATTATGGGAGAAATCTAATTAGTATATAGTATAAGTAATTCCTTTTTACCTTAGCAATTTTATTTTATTTCATTTTCAGCAGTTATTTACTTTATGTAATTTTATTTTAAGTCTTTTAAGTTTTTAGCCCTAGTCATGTGTCGTAGCTAAATTAGTTATCTAGGGTTGTGATGAATTTCAATTCAACTGGTTTATAAGGGTTAAATTATAGTTTGGGTAATTTAAAGGTTTATTTATTGAGTCTTAATCTTAAAGCTTTTTAATTAACTGGCCATTAATTAAATTGATTAGGTAAACTTAAAATGAACTAGACATAGGGATTTTAAGTTTAAGACCTTAGACTCAATAGCCCACGATCTTCCTTGAGGATAGATAACCCTTTTAATAGATTTCTTTACAGGATAGGAATATACCTGTTAGGGGGGGGTAGCCATAATTGGAACTTGAACTTAATGAATCTAGGTAATTTGGTTGACATAGGAATATGGTTCAATTGGATTATACTAGGTATTTGTAATTGACCATCGGAAGAGGCTTTTACATAAGTTAGTGTTCCAGGTTAATAAATTGATATATTACCCAAATATAAGATAACTACTTCATCTTTTAAATAATATTGAAATAAATCACAACCCTGGATAGTTTTAATATTGAATTTCTTTAAAATCTACTTTTTAGCAATTTTAATTATTTGTCTTTAAATTTAGAATCGTCGCTATTCCAAATCAAACAACTTGTTAGATACTGGTAATCATTTGGTCCAATAAATTAATAACAAAAAGGTTTTAAGTCCTCGTGGGATCGATACTTTTTATACTACTTGAACGATACGTACGCTTGCGTTATACGTGTGTGTTTACGCCGATCAATATTCTTTCATCTATTCTAGTTAGGATTATGTTCCTTATAGTAAATTCTTTTGTCTTTTAGGTGATCGTGATACCGTAAGCAGTGACGGTCCTGCTGCTTAGTTACTTTTTCAGTAGTCAGCTCACCAGGTGCGTGGATAAGCCTGTAACATTGATATTTTCAAAAGTATACAGTATGTATGTTTTCTTAAATGAATATTTAAAGTAATGCATTAAATGAGTTGTTTATAGAAATATTTATATTTTTGCTATATGGTATGGATCGAATATTGATTATGTTGAAATCATGTGTTTGTGATATATGAGAAACTTGCATGATTTGAGATATATGAGCATGGATTTTGGAAATGATTTTTATGTTAGGATGCACCCCGTGTACATATATGTGCCAGTTTATTTGCTGTGAGATGAGGTCTCATGTTGCTAATTTTTCTCCGGATGCAAGTTATTGCCGTGGGGATGCCCCATGTTGCCAGCTTTGCCGTATTGTCATGAGAGTGTGCAAATAGATGAATACACAGCTTTATTATTACAGAGTATTTCTTGAGCAGTATGAGTTTTATGAGAAATGTGATTTATTATTAGAGTATTCTTGAGCAAATATGAGTTTTATGAAAAATGAGATTTACGGTTTCAAGTAAATGTTGAATTTATTGAGTTACATTTTATGTACTTATTTATAGTATGAAATACTTATTCGATCCACCTTGTTACTTGTTTATCCATGGGACTAAGTTGTGATCCATTGCACTAAGCGTGAGCTTACCCCTTTCCTTAACATTTCAGGTTTAGCAGTTTAGTAGATCATCTTTTCATCTGTTGTTTCGTCATCATTTCCTACCAGTAGAGAAAGGTTGTGCCAACAGTAGAGATTCCAGTTATGTTTTTCTTGGGAAAATTTGTATTGTGATGTTAAACATTGAGCCTTATTAGTTGTTGAGGATATTGTATTTCTTTATGGATGTTCTTTGAGTTGGATCATAGAGATCCTATGTTTTGTTGATGTTTTCAGTTTAGATTTTTCCCTGTATTTGGAGGATTTGTCCATATTACAGGGGAAACTCTGCCCGTTTCAAGTCTCCGTCTCACCCCTACCCTACCTAAGGGGACAGGTGTGACATATGTGTGTGTGTGTGTGTGTATATATATATATATATATATATATATATATATATATATATTATATATATATATATATATATAATATATATATATATTGCAACATCTTTGATCTATGTAGCGAGCTTTGGGCCAATGACTCCCAAACTAGTTGGTTTTAGGGCACTAGGTGTTAAAATACCCTTACAGACTTAATAACTCGGATCTCATATATTTTTTTCTCATTTTTTCTATTTTTTTTACTCCATTGTCATTTATAGATGCTTCATCCAATTAAATTAGAGTACTGAATGTTATCAACTTTTCAATTACAACTCATGCCCATATGTTACTATGCATATTGATAATATTTGCCAACTGAGCATATGAAAATTCATTTTAGTCAGTTTTATGGAGAATTCACAAATTAAATAATTTAAAAGAAAATAAACAAAAATTAACTTGTTTCGAAAATGGGTTGAAATACGTATCAGGAGTGAGAACTTCTTACACAACTATTTCTCACTAATTTCATGTTTTTAGTCAAAAAAAAAAACAAAAACGTAAAATATTTTTGTAATTTTTGAAAATTTTTCAATTTTTTTTTGTATTTTTGGAAAAAACAATTAGGACTAAAAATAAGAAAAACAATATACAAATTAACTATTCCCCTCCCCCAAACCTAAATGAGACATTGTCTCCAATGTCTTAAACAACAGAAGGAGAGTTAAGAAGGTCGTACCTGGTTAGCTGAAAATCTACGAAAAATTAATGATTAAGATTTATGTCCAATTTACGTTTCTTATCACGATCGCAATCTGACCAGTTCAACTTGGAAAGAATACGGTCGATTTTTAGTTCAAATACTAGGATTTGGTCAATTAATTCATCGGCCTTTGTTGCAGTCAGGAAAATATATTGTACTGATTTGGTGATGAACTCATGTCCCTTAGCTTTCGCAAGAAATACAAACAGAAAATCGAAGAAATGCTCGATATTAAGTAACCCAATTGGCTTCCGATGAATTTTTTAAGTGTGCCCATGATGCTACTATGAACATTTCTTCAAACGTTCTAAGTCCACCTGGTAACGCAATAAATGCATATACCTGATACGATACGTTCATCTCCATTCGTTGGTCCAATTAATTGTTCGTCCGCCAAAGGTTTTGGGATGATTCCCAAAACATGTCTGCCACCTTCCTGAACGGCTTTTGAAATGCTTCACATTAATCCAAAATTGCCACCGTCATATACTAGGTGCATAATTCGTTCTATTATGACTCACCCCAATTCCTTTGCAGCCTCAATGAACTCTGGTGTATTATTAGAATTGGATCCACATAAAAAACAAATTCGCTTGAATAGCTGCTGTGAAGTTGCTTCCATTTTCTCTCTCTTATTTGGATGTATATGTGGATATGTCGAAGAGAGAACTATAATGCTGAATTTATAGAGCCTGAAAATGGGTGAGTAATAATTGCACTAGTATATGTCAAATGACTATTATTAAATGAACATTAAAATAAATCGTGAAAAGTCAAAAAAGTTTAGATCTTGTCAGCGAAAATAAAAGAAATAAAAACATAAAAGCAAATCAAAGCAATTATTAAAGTAACGGAATTGTGTACACAATACGCCACTCGTTTAGTATAAATTCTTCAGGATGCGTCTCAAGAATTCATTCCTTACTCAGCCATCACTCATGAATTAGCTCTCATCTTTGTGATTACCAAACATCATTCCTTCTGTCTTAAAATGCTATGTTTGTGCTTTTCCCTACAAAAATAACACTTAAAATTAAAAACTCTACAACATGTATACACAAAATAAGAAAATAAAAATTACATAAAATTGCATGAGTTGCCTCCCAGACGTGACTGAAATTGACCGGTGCTTACACAGGCGTATAACGCAAACGCACGTATCGTTCAAGTAGTATAAAAAGTATCGATCCCACGAGGACTTAATACCTATTCTATCAATTTTAATGGGGTCAAATGATTACTGATATCTAATGGATTGTTTGTTTAATTGGGATGTTGACTTAAAAATTAAAAGAAGAAAATAAAATTGTGCAAAAGTAAATTTAAGAAATTCCAAATTTATAAAACTATCTAGGGTTGTGATTTATTCCAATATTATTTAAAGATGAAGTGATTATCTTATAGTTGAGTAATATATTGATTTATTAACCTGGAACACTAAATTATGTAAAAGCCTCTTCCGATGGTCAATTACAAATACCAAGTATAATCTAATTGAACCATATGTCTATGTCAATCAAATTACCTAGATTCATTAAGATTAAGTTTCAATTATGGCTACCCCCGCCCGACAACTATATTCCTATCTTGTAAGGAAATCTATTAAAGATTTATTTATCCTCAAGGAAGATCGTGGGCTATTGAGTCTAAGGTCTTAAACCTAAAATCCCTTTGTCTAGTTCATTTTAAGTTTACTTAATCAATATTATTAATGGTCAGTTAATAAAAAGCATTAAGATTAAGACTCAATAAATAAATCTTTACATTACCCAAATTATAATCTAACCCCTCATAAACCGTGATATTGAAATTCATCACAACCCTAGATAACTAACTTAGTTACTAATCATAACTAGGGCTAATGAAAACTTAAAAGTCATAAAGTAAAATTGCTGAAAAGTAAATGTAGAAAAGTAAATACTGAAAAGTAAATAAAATGCTAAGATAAAAGGAATTACTTTTACTATTTACTAACTTAGATATCTCATTTAATATAACATATTCATTTATGATATTAAAACCAACCGGCCATTTAGGCGGTAACCTGATTAAGTCAAATTAAGTTCGACCAGCCATAAAGGCGGTAAATTTTATCCATGAACCTGCCATATAGGCGGTGAGAAAATTTAAATAGTCAACTGACCAATATAGATGTATCCTTGTTAAGTCAGGTTTAAATCAGTTTATAATAAATAGCCAACCGACCAATATAGTGGTATCCTTTTTAAGTCAAATTTTAAATAGTGAATTATCTTTCACCTAGCAGGGGGAAATTACCTCCTCATGGTTGAATAGTAAAACTGTAAAAGGTAAAAAGTAAAAATTAATTACTATTACTATTCAAATAGTAAAATTATTATTATTACAAAACGTAATTACTATTACTATTACAAAACTGTAATTAAAAGAAACTAGGTAGAAAACTCTCTATTTACATCAGAGAATTCAGAGAGGAATGCGGCTGACACGTGGTGAAAGAGGCTGGCAACTCAAAAATTGTGCTGACGTGGTGATGATGTGGCGCTGACGTGGCGACATCGATTGTCGGCACCATAGGATTACGACACGTGGCATGATGTGATTGGATGATGATGACGTGGCACTTTGACTTGGTCAACAGATGACGTGGATGATGACGTGGCATGACACGTGGCAAAGGTGACTTGTTGACTTGCTGACGTGGCTGATGACGTGGCGACACATAGGATGACATGTGGCGATGGCGATTGTCGGCACCATATGATGATGACAAGTGGCACGACACACGTTAGCAGATTGGCTCTCATGCTGACACGTGGCACAGTGCACGTTAACAAAGTCAAACTTCTCAAATTCTGACTTGTTGACCGACGCACGATAGCAGGTCGGCGCACGTTAGGTGTCGAGACGCCAAGGGCTTTAGTGTCGCGATGCCCAAAATTACCAAAATACCATTTTTGTCCATTTTCACTGTTTTGGCTCAAATCACCTCCAGAATGTCCTGAAACTTTATTTATCTAAAAAATAACACAAAACACATTAAAATATTCACAAAACTCAAGAAATTATACAAAATATTAAGCTAAATGAGTGGAAAATAGTGATAGATTTACCACTAGTCACACCCACAAACCTAACATTTTGCTAGTCCTCGAGCAAAACATAGAATAAAATAACATAATTTAAATTTAACTAAGCCCCTTCGTAGGGATCACGATTGCATTTAACATATGCAACAAGCCTTTAAACCCATAGGTGTCCCTAGTGGACGAATTGTACTCTCGCGAGGGTTTACAGCAATTATACCTACAAACATTTTACAAAAGTAAAAATATAGTGAAACTAATGCACACAAAAAGTAAAAAGACAAGAGAAAAGAGAATAAAGAAATTAGTGACTAATCAGATGAAACTTCTATTACAAGTTACTAGTTGTTTTGTTTCTTTCTAAATTACTGAATAAGTAAATTCTCCGATTATAATTACCATTCTCCATATACATAGCCAATAAAATATTAATCAACTCATTTTTGCCCACAACAGTCACAAGTGCAGTTGATAAGAGGGTAATATTTTTATCCTAAAGTTTTATCAGAATTCACATCTTTCACAGCAATGGAATATTTTTTTTCTGATTTTTTCTTTGATATTTTGATTTTTTTTAATTTATATACAATATCTTCCGTCTATGTAGCTGATGAGTGGTAAAACCATCATTATTTCCCACTCATTTAACTTAATATTTTGTATAATTTCTTGAGTTTTGTGAATATTTTGATATGTTTTGTATTATTTTGTAGATAAATAAAGTTTCTGGACATTTTGGAGGTGATTTGGAGCAAAATTGTGAAATTTGGCAAAAAGGGTATTATGGTAATTTTGGGCGTCCCGACACCAAAACCCTTGGCGTCCTGACCTCTAACATGCGCCGGAGGCTGCTAACATGCACCTGGTAAACAAGTCAAACTATGCCAAGTTTGACTTTGCTAACGTGTGCGGTGCCACGTGTCATCATCACAAGTAATCCGCTAACATGCGACACGTGTAAAAAATTCAATGAGCCGAAATTTTTCAGCCGCCTTGCCACGTGTCAAAAATTCAACGAGCCGTGAAAAAATGAATTGGCGTCGTGACGCCATAGCCTTGGGCGTCGCGACGCCCAATGCCAAACTGCACCTATAAATTGAGCTCGAATTTTTAGTTTCAAATGTACCACTTCCTCTGAAATCTCTTATATAAATTGAGAGTTCTCTTCTTAGTTTCTTTAAATATTCAGTTTTAATTACGTTTTGTAGTAATAATTTTCTTCTATAAATAGTACTTTTCTTCTTAAACTCTTTTTCTTTTACTATTCATCCATGATGAGGTAACTTCTCCATGCTAAGGTAACAAGGTAATTCTTTTACTTTTGCTAATTAGATTAATCTCCCTTAAAATATAATATATAAACTATTTAAAACCTGATTTAATGAGGATACCGTCATTTTGGACGGTTGGTAATTCAATTTAATCCGGGTAAACCTGACTTAATGAAGATACCGCTATACTGGACGGTTGATTTAATTTTGTTCCGCCTTATGGCTGGTTTACTTCTGCTCCACCTTATGGTTGCTTTAGTTTAATTTCACTTTATGGTTGATTTATTTTAATTTGACTTAATGAGGATACCGCCATACTGGACGGTTGGTTTAAAATATCACAAGTATATATATTATATATTATGGGAGATATCTAAATAGTAAATAGTAGAAGTTAATTCCTTTTACCTTAGCATTTCTTTTTATTGCAATTTATTATTCTACAATTACTTTTCAGCAATTTCATGTTATCTCTTTTAAGTTTTTATCAGCTTTAGCTATGTGTTGTAAATAAGTTAAAAATCTAAGGTTGTGATAAAATCTAAATCACATGTTTAAAAAAGGTTAGATTGTAGTTTGGGTAATTAAAAGAGTTATTTGTTGAGTCATAATCTTAATGTTTTTTATTACCGGCCACTAATAAAATTGACTTAGATAAAACTTAAAATGAACTAGACATGGGGACTTTAAGTTTAATGGCCTTAGACTCAATAGCCCATGATCTTCCTTAAGGATAGATAAACGTTTAATCGATTTCCTTACAGGATAGGAATATACGTGTTGGGCGGGGGGTAGTCGTAATTGGAACTTAATCTTAATGAATCTAGATAATTTTGGTTGACATAGACATATGATTCAATTGGATTATACTAGGTATTTGTAAATGACCATCGGAAGAGGCTTTTACATAATTTAGTGTTCCAGGTTAATAAATTGATATATTACCCAACTATAAGATAACTACTTCATCTTTTAAATAATATTGAAATAAGTCACAACCCTGGATAGTTTTTAATATTGAATTTAATGTTCCAGATTAATAAATCAATATTTACCTAACTATGACATAACTACTTCATCTTAACCCTAGATAGTTTTAATTCTCATTAATCTACTCTAAATTTCATTTACTTGTTTCAAAATTTAGAATCATTTTCATTTCAAAACAATCAAACAACTTGTTAGATATTAGTAATAACTTGACCTCATAAAATTAATGGAATAGGTAATAAGTCCTTGTGGGATCGATACTTTTTATACTACTTGAACGATACGTGCGCTTACGTTATACGCGTGTGATTACGCCGGTCAGTAGCGAGCTTTGGGTCGGTGGCTCCCAAACCAGCTGGCTTTAGGGCACCAGGTGTTAAAACACCCATACGGACTTAATTACCCAAACTTCAGATATATATTTTTTTTGCAGCATCTTCGATCCATGTAGCGAGCTTTGGGCCAGTGACTCCCAAACCAATTGATTTTAGGGCACTAGGTGTTAAAACACCCTTACAGACTTAACAACTCGGATCTCAGATTTTTTTTTTACTCCATCACTTTTTGAGATGCTTCCTCCAATTAAACAGGAGCACTGAATATTACAATCTTTTCAATTATAGCTCACGTCCGTATGTTATTATACATGTTGATAATACTTGTCAACTGAGCATATAAAGATCCATTTTTAGTCAGTTTTATGGAGATTTTACAAATTAAATAATTTAAATGGAAGTAAACAAAAATTAACTTGTTTCGAAATAGGGTTGAGATACGTCTCAGGAGTAGAAACTCATTACATAGATATCTCTTACCAATTTTACCTTTTTAGTCAACATAAAAACACAAAAATATAAAACATTTTTGTAATTTTTGAAAAAATTTCAATTTCTTTGTATTTTTTCGAAAAAAATTTGGACTAAAAATAAAAATAACACACAAAAACTAAAAACAAGATACTAATCAACTAATTCCCTCCCCCAAACCTAAATGAGACATTGTCCCCAATGTCTTAAACAATAAAATGAAAGTTAAGAATGTCGTACCTGGTTAGCTGAAAATCTACGAAAAATTACCGATTAAGATCTATGTCTAAGTTGTGCTCCTTTCTACGATCGCTATCTGACCAATTCAATTTGGAAAGAATGAGGTCGATTTTTGGTTCAAATGCTAGGATTTGATCAATGAATTCTTCGATTTTTCTTGCAGTTAAGAATATGTCCTTTATCGGTTTCGAGATGAGCCCAAATCTGTTAGCATCTGCAATAAATACGAAAAGAAAATCGAAAAATCCATCCACATTAAGTAATCCAATGGGTTTCTAGTGGATGTTCAAATTTGCCTAAGATGCTACTGTGAATATTTCCTCCAACATGCCTAGCACGCCAGGTAAAGCAATGAAGGCGTTAACGTGATTGACCATTTCAGTGAGTTGTTCAGACATGTCTGGGACAATGCATTCCTCTCCGTTTAAATCTCCGATGAGGCCTGTCTCTGCTAATGGTTTTGGAATGATCCCCAAAATATGGCTGCCACCTTCTTGCACAGCTTTTGAAACACATCCCATTAATCCAAGATTGCCACCACCATATACTAAGTGCATGTTCCGTTCAGCAATAACTCTCCCCAATTCCTTTGCGGCCTCCATATATTCTGGCTTGTTTCTAGAATTAGATCCACAAAACACACAGATATGAGTAACTCGTCTCTTAAAAATTGTTTCCATTTTTCTCTTATTTGAATTTTTATCTTGATGTGTAGAAGAAAAGTCTGACGAGCTGAATATAGATCCTGAAAATGATGAGTAATAATTACACTAGTATCTCCCAAATGACAATTATTAGAATAATGTTAAGATAAATCATGAAAAGTCAAAAATCTTAGATCTTGTCGGTGAAAACTAAGGATAATTACAGCAGAAAATCAAATCAAATCAATAATTAAAGTAAGGTAATTGTGTATGCAATACTCCACTCGTTAGTATAAATTCATCAGGATACATCTCAGGAATTCATTCTTTACTCGGCCATCACAAATGAATTAGCTTTCATCATTGTGATTGCCAAACATCATTCCTCCTTCAATGCTCCGTTTGTGCCTTTCCCTATAAAAATAACACACAGAGAATTAAAAATCCTATAACATGTATACACAAAACATGAAAACAGAAATTACAACAAATTGCATGGGTTGCCTCCCTGCTAGCGCTAAATTTAACGTCTTTAGCCAGATGTGACTGCCCAAATGTTATGCTGGATCTGAAAGCGTGACACTTTCTTTTTGTTGCTCAAATGATTCTCCCCAGTAGTGATTGACACGCTTGTTTTTAACCTTGAATGTTTTGTTAGAGTCGGGATCATGTATCTCAACGGCTCTGTCTGGTAAAACCTTGGTGATTAGGAATGGACCTGACCATTGTGATTTTGGCTTCCATGGGAATAATTTCACCCTTGATTTGTTTAACAGTACCTTCTACCTTGGTTCCAGTTGTATGCACACTAACTTCTCATCATGTCTTTTCATGGTCTTTTCTTTGTACAATTTAACATTCTCAAAAGGCTGAATGTGAAAATCCTCCGATTCGTTGAGCTGATAGAACTGTTTCTCTTCCGTTTCTTGTAGGACAATACTTGACTTCACAGGCAATTGACATGTTTAAGTTTGTCAGTAGAACTTTGCTTTGCGTCAGAGTTCTAGATGGTACTGTGTATCACATCAAGTCTGAAACATTCCTCCTTCTTTTCATCATTTGGGAAATCCATGGCCTTAAAAACATTGAATGTTACTTTTTGGTCATGTACCCTCATGGTTAGTTCTCTTTTCTATACATCAATGATGGTTCGACCTGTAGCTAAAAACGGTCTCCAGAGAATTATCAGCACATCTGCGTCTTCCTCCATATCAATGACAATAAAATCAGCTGGGAAAATGAATTTGTAAACTTTGACCAGCACATCTTCAACTACATATCTCGGAAATACGAGCGTTCGATCAGCGAATTGTAGAGAAATTGAGGTAGGCATTGTTTCTCCGATTTGCAGTTTCCTGAAAATAGAAAAAGACATCAAGTTAACAGTCGCACCTAAATCACATAAAGTTTTACCGAAGTTATGTTCTCATATGATGCAAGGAATTTTGAAACTGCCAGGGTCTTTCAACTTTTAGGGAAGTTTCCTCTGGATGATAGCGCCGCATTCTTCTGATAATGTTACTGTCTCGTAATCTCCCAATACCCGCTTTCGTGAAAGGATATCTTTCATAAATTTGGCATAGTTGGGCATTTATTCCAACGCTTCTACAAATGGAATTTTGATGTGCAACTTTTTGAAGATCTCCAAAAATCGAGTAAACTGCTTGTCTAGTTTATTTTTCTGAAGACGTTGTGGAAAATGTGGAGGTGGAGTGATCTGTTCTTTTTCCTTTGCTTCTTTTTCCTCAATCTATTGCCCTGCTTCTTTTGGAACTTCTTTAATTACTACATTGATTCCAACATCTTTGTTGATTTCAGTACTGTTTTTCAACATGATGGCATGACATTGTTCCTTCTCCATGTTTCTTGGATTTGGATCTGTGTTGCTGGGAAGATTTCCTGGCGGTCTGTAATTCTGAGCATTGGCCAATTGTCCAATCTGATTCTCCAGTGCTTTGATAGAAGCTGATTGGCTCTGAATCATATCATCGTACGTTTTTAACTGTGCTAGCACTTCTGCTATTCCTGGTTCATTTGCATGCTCCTGGCCTTTGTTCTGTTGCTGGAATACAGGTGGTGGATAGTTCTGTTGCTGGAATCCAGGTGGTGGATTATTCTTTTGCCCTGAATTGTTGCTCCATGAAAAATTAGGATGATTCATCCACCCTGGGTTGTAGGTGTTGGAATATAGATTGTTCCTCTATCTGTTGAAATTGTTGACAAAATTCACAGTCTCTTCAGGTTGGGTTGGCTGTGGTATACCTCCATATGGTGAACTAGTGGCTCTAATGTTGCTTTGTGTGCTGAGAGTCTCCATGAATTTGCAAATCTGATCGAGCTTGGCACTGACTGCGGTGTTAGCTCCAACTTCATATAGTCCTTCAATTCTCTGGATCATGCTTCTTTCCGTTGACCACAAGGAATTGTTGTTGGCCATTTCTTCGATTAGGTCTCAGGCTTGGTCTTCTCCTTTTGCCATTAGCGCTCCTCCAGCAGCAGCATCAATTGTGGTTCTCATCAGTCCAGAAAGTCCATTATAGAAAGTGTGGGGGTTGAAGCCATCTTGGAATTTCATGGTGAAGACATTTCTGGAGCAAATCTTTGTACCTTTCTCAAGCTTCATAGAGAGTCTCCGAATCATGTTGTACAAAAGATGTGATGTCATTCCTCAGTTTTGCTGTTATAGCTGTTGGAAAGTACTTTGCAAGGAATTTGGTGGCTAAAGTGTTCTAAGTTGTGATGGAACCTGCTGGTAGTGACTGTAGCCAAGCCTTAGCTCTGTCTTTTAAGGAATATGAAAAAACTCGCAGTTTCATTGCTTCTTTATCTCCTCGGTTGTAATTGAAAGTGCCGCAAACTTCCAGGAAGTTACTGATGTGAGCATTAAGATCTTCAGTTGCATTCCCCCCAAACTGAACTGACTGTTGAATCATCTGAATACATGTTTTGATGTCACCTGCATTTTCTTGTAAGGGAGGAAGTACAACACATGAAATGAGTCTGTGAACCACCGGAATGGTTCTGTCTCGAATGGGAATTGGTGGTGCAACCTCCAAAGGTTCAGGTTCCATGTTCATGATAGCTTCTTGGCCTTCTCGCCTTTCCCTTCTCAACTGTTTGATGGTTCTTTCAATCTCTCGGTCAAGCGAACGAATTTCAAAGCTTCTAGTTCGTCTCATGAAGTGTCTGAGAACCCGAAACAAGTGAAAACAAAAACAATAAGTAAAAAGAAAAATTATATACAAGTAACGAATCTAACACGTAAACTAATAGTAAAAGATAACTAAGTCCCTGGTAACGGTGCCAAAAACTTGACCGGTGCTTACACACGCGTATAACACAAGAGCACGTATCGTTTAAGTAGTATAAAAAGTATCGATCCCATGAGGACTTGATACCTATTCTATCAATTTTAATGGGGCCAAATGATTACTGTTATCTAATGGATTGTTTGTTTAATTAGGATGTTTACTTAAAAATTAAAAGAAGAAAATAAAATTGTGCAAAAGTAAATTTAAGAAATTTCATTTAATAATTTCAAATTTATAAAACTATCAAGGGTTGTGATTTATTCCAATATTATTTAAAGATGAAGTGATTATCTTATTGGGTAATATATTGATTTATTAACCTGGAACACTAAATTATGTAAAAGCCTCTTCCAATAGTCAATTACAAATACCTAGTATAATCCAATTGAACCATATGTCTATGTCAATAAAATTACCTAGATTCATTAAGATTTAGTTCCAATTATGGCTACCCCCGCCCGACAAGTATATTCCTATCATGTAAGGAAATCTATTAAAGGGTTACCTATCCTCAAGGAAGATAATGAGCTATTGAGTCTAAGGTCTTAAACCTAAAATCCCTATGTATAGTTCATTTTAAGTTTACCTAATCAATATTATTAATGGCCAGTTAATAAAAAGCATTAAGATTAAGACTCAATAAATAAATCTTTACATTACCCAAACTATAATCTAACCCCTTATAAAATCGTGATATTGAAATTCATCACAACCCTAGATAACTAACTTAGTTACTAATCATAACTAGGGCTAATAAAAACTTAAAAGTCATAAAGTAAAGTGCTGAAAAGTAAATGCGAAAAAGTAAATACTGAAAAGTAAATAAAATGCTAAGGTAAAAGGAATTACTTTTACTATTTACTAACTTAGATATCTCCATTAATATAACATATTCACTTGTGATATTAAAACCAACCGGCCATATAGGCGGTAACCTGATTAAGTCAAATGAAGTCCAACTAGCCATAAAGGCGGTAAAATTTGTCCGTGAACCTGCCATATAGGTGGTAATAAAATTTAAATAGCCAACCGACCAATATAGCGGTATCATTGTTAAGTCAGGTTTAAACCAGTTTATAATAAATAGCCAACCGACCAATATAGTGGTATCCTTCTTAAGTCAAATTTTAAATAGTGAATATATTATATTTAAGGGAGATTAATCTAAATAGTAATAGTAAAAGAATTACCTTTCACCTAACAGAGGGAAGTTACCTCCTCAAGGTTGAATAGTAAAATGGTAAAAGGTAAAAAGTAAAATAAATTATTATTACTATTCAAATAGTAAAATTACTATTATTACAAACCGTAATTACTATTACTATTACAAAACTGTAATTAAAAGAAATTAGGTAGAAAACTCCCTATTTACATCAGAGAATTCAGAGAGGAAGGTACATCTGAAACTGAAAAATTGAGCTCTATTTATAGGCCCGGATAGGCCTCGGGCGTCGCGACGCCAAGGGCTTTGGCGTCGCGAAGTCGGCTCATTTTTACGTGGCACAATCACGGCTTGACACGTGGCGAATGCAGCTGGCAACTCAATAATTATGCTGACGTGGCGATGACGTGGAGTTAACGTGGTGACACGTGGTGAAAGTGATTGTCGGCACTGTAGGATTGCAACACGTGGCATGATGTGATTGGCTGATGATGACGTGGAACTTTGACTTGGTTAACAGAAGACGTGGATGATGACGTGGCATGACACGTGGTAAAGTTGACTTGTTGACTTGCTGATGTGGCTGATGACATGGTGACACGTAGATGACGATTGTCGGCACCATAGGATGATGACATGTGGCATGACGCACGTTAGCAGATTGGCTCTGATGGTGACACGTGGCACGACGCACATTAGCAAAGTCAAACTTCTCAAATTTTGACTTGTTGATCGGCGCATGATAGCAGGTTGGTGCACGTTAGGCGTCGCGACGCCAAAGGATTTAGTGTCGCGATGCCCAAAATTACCAAAATGCCCTTTTTGTCCATTTTCACTGTTTTGGCCCAAATCATCTCCAGAATGTCCTGAAACTTTATTTATCTACAAAATAACACAAAAAACATCAAAATATTCACAAAACGCAAGAAACTATACAAAAGATTAGGCTAAATGAGTGTGAAATAGTGATAGATTTACCATTCATCAGAAATCTATCTATCAATGAGGTTTCAACGTCGTTTTGGATGTATGATTAAAGACAATCTCATGAGCGTTGCTTTTGAAGGGTTTCTTCCAACGGTAAGGTGGCAAAAAGAATTTTGTCTCATTTAATGTTTGTGCCATCTTTTTATTCTTCATCGCACCAGTGATTCCTGAAAAGAAAGAAACAAAGAAAATCAAGAGGTCTCGTATAGTGCTTGACTTGGAATGAGATTTCCATTCTGTCAAGCTTCTGGGTGATGTCTTTGATTTGTACTCCCCCAAAATAGTGATGTTTCTCTTGAATGCACTGAATCTTCAATAAGGTCAGACATTTTCTCCTCCATTTGCTCTGCTTCTTGCTCCACTTTTTCTTCAAAGATGTATTCTAAGATTTCTGTGTTCAGCTCTTCCTCTGTCATCTATGAAATGCATGCTCCATAAGTGTCTGCCTGATGATGTAAAGATATTTCTGACATTAGGTCTTCATCCTTTGATACGGCTAGAATGGATGGTTCGGGTTGATCTTCTTCAAACATTATTGCAAAGCATGCTTCAAGGTCTTTATTTTGAGGATTGAAAGTTTGATCCTCCGTTGTTGGTACAGTTGGTACATATAGATCAGCTTCATCCTTGTCAGAATCTGAATATTAAAGTCAAATAGAGATTTTGCTAGTTTGGGCTTCTGAACTGATACATCTGGTTGTTGATACTGCTCAGCCTCATCCTCTGTTGTCCTCTGTTGAAGTGTCATTATGAAATGATTGGTACTCAAAGGATTCATCAGTGTCATCTGAAAATGGTTCTTGAGGTATGTAGCTCTGGTTTTCTGTTAATTGTCTCATTTGATCTGTCATACTCTGAATGGATTCTGATTTTCTCTGAATACTTTCGAGTTGATTCTGATATGTTTCAAGCATTATATCCAACTTTTCATCTGTTTCTTGAACAAATCTTTGAGCATGTCAACCAATTATTCTTCCTGTGATGGTTCTGGTTCTTGATGAAGATCATAGGTAGATGGTGGATAAGATAGAAAATATGATGGTTCTTCATACCTTGAATGATTTTGATAATTCTGTCACTCTGAAAAGTATATGCATTGATTGCTCGGGTGGTTACTATCACATATTACACATCTCATCATTTTGTTATGATGAAAAAATGTAGTATTGCTTGGTTCTAGCATCCAGTGATAGTTATTGGGCTAGGCAACAGGCCTCAGAAAATCGGACTGTTGCTCTCAGATTTGGGTTGTATATTCTTTTAAAGCACGTAACCTCTCAATCTCCCAATATTGTTCCATTGTTCAACCACTTGAAAATAAAAGAAATAAATAAAAATTACAGATAAAAATAAAGAAAATTATATATAAGTAAATTAGATAGCTTCAAAATTAATAACTCAAGAAATAAAGTCCCCGACAACTGCGCCAAAAGCTTGACCGGTGCATTCACACGTGTATAACGCAAGCGCATGTATCGTTCAAGTGGTATAAAAATATCGATACCACAAGGACTTAATTCCTACTATTGTTATTAATTATTGAATCTATTTATTTACGAATATCTAATCAGATGAAGAATAGAATGATTGTTTGATTGGTTGAATGAATGTGATTTTCCTTAATTAAAATAAATAAAATAAACAAAAAAAATACTAAGGAAAATAACAAAAGACTCAAAGATCTAGGGTTGTGATTCCACACAATATTATTAAAAAGATGAATTGATTCTCTTATATATGTGTAATAAATTAGTTTGCTAACCTGAAACACGAAAATATGTAAAAGCCTTTGTCGATGGTCAGACGCAAATACCCAGTATAACCCAATTGAATCATATGTCTATGTCAACCAAATTACCTGGATTCATTAAGATCAAGTTCCAATTATTGCTACCCCCACCCGACAGATATATTCTTATCATGTAAAGAAATCTATTAGAGGGTTATCTATCATCAAGGAAGATCGGACTGTTGCTCTCAGATTTGGGTTGTATATTCTTTTAAAGCACATAACCTCTCAATCTCCCAATAATGTTCCATTGTTCAACCACTTGAAAATAAAAGAAATAAATAAAAATTACAGATAAAAATAAAGAAAATTATATAAGTAAATTAGATAGCTTCAAAATTAATAACTCAAGAAATAAAGTCCCCGACAACTGCGCCAAAAGCTTGACTGGTGCATTCACACGTGTATAACGCAAGCGCATGTATCGTTCAAGTGGTATAAAAATATCGATACCACAAGGACTTAATTCCTACTATTGTTATTAATTATTGAATCTATTTATTTACGAATATCTAATCAGATGAAGAATAGAATGATTGTTTGATTGGTTGAATGAATGTGATTTTCCTTAATTAAAATAAATAAAATAAACAAAAAAAATACTAAGGAAAATAACAAAAGACTCAAAGATCTAGGGTTGTGATTCCACACAATATTATTAAAAAGATGAATTGATTCTCTTATATATGTGTAATAAATTAGTTTGCTAACCTGAAACACGAAAATATGTAAAAGCCTTTGTCGATGGTCAGACGCAAATACCCAGTATAACCCAATTGAATCATATGTCTATGTCAACCAAATTACCTGGATTCATTAAGATCAAGTTCCAATTATTGCTACCCCCACCCGACAGATATATTCTTATCATGTAAAGAAATCTATTAGAGGGTTATCTATCATCAAGGAAGATCGGACTGTTGCTCTCAGATTTGGGTTGTATATTCTTTTAAAGCACGTAACCTCTCAATCTCCCAATATTGTTCCATTGTTCAACCACTTGAAAATAAAAGAAATAAATAAAAATTACAGATAAAAATAAAGAAAATTATATATAAGTAAATTAGATAGCTTCAAAATTAATAACTCAAGAAATAAAGTCCCCGACAACTGCGCCAAAAGCTTGACTGGTGCATTCACACGTGTATAACGCAAGCGCATGTATCGTTCAAGTGGTATAAAAATATCGATACCACAAGGACTTAATTCCTACTATTGTTATTAATTATTGAATCTATTTATTTACGAATATCTAATCAGATGAAGAATAGAATGATTGTTTGATTGGTTGAATGAATGTGATTTTCCTTAATTAAAATAAATAAAATAAACAAAAAAAATACTAAGGAAAATAACAAAAGACTCAAAGATCTAGGGTTGTGATTCCACACAATATTATTAAAAAGATGAATTGATTCTCTTATATATGTGTAATAAATTAGTTTGCTAACCTGAAACACGAAAATATGTAAAAGCCTTTGTCGATGGTCAGACGCAAATACCCAGTATAACCCAATTGAATCATATGTCTATGTCAACCAAATTACCTGGATTCATTAAGATCAAGTTCCAATTATTGCTACCCCCACCCGACAGATATATTCTTATCATGTAAAGAAATCTATTAGAGGGTTATCTATCATCAAGGAAGATCGGACTGTTGCTCTCAGATTTGGGTTGTATATTCTTTTAAAGCACGTAACCTCTCAATCTCCCAATAATGTTCCATTGTTCAACCACTTGAAAATAAAAGAAATAAATAAAAATTACAGATAAAAATAAAGAAAATTATATATAAGTAAATTAGATAGCTTCAAAATTAATAACTCAAGAAATAAAGTCCCCGACAACTGCGCCAAAAGCTTGACTGGTGCATTCACACGTGTATAACGCAAGCGCATGTATCGTTCAAGTGGTATAAAAATATCGATACCACAAGGACTTAATTCCTACTATTGTTATTAATTATTGAATCTATTTATTTACGAATATCTAATCAGATGAAGAATAGAATGATTGTTTGATTGGTTGAATGAATGTTATTTTCCTTAATTAAAATAAATAAAATAAACAAAAAAAATACTAAGGAAAATAACAAAAGACTCAAAGATCTAGGGTTGTGATTCCACACAATATTATTAAAAAGATGAATTGATTCTCTTATATATGTGTAATAAATTAGTTTGCTAACCTGAAACACGAAAATATGTAAAAGCCTTTGTCGATGGTCAGACGCAAATACCCAGTATAACCAATTGAATCATATGTCTATGTCAACCAAATTACCTGGATTCATTAAGATCAAGTTCCAATTATTGCTACCCCCACCCGACAGATATATTCTTATCATGTAAAGAAATCTATTAGAGGGTTATCTATCATCAAGGAAGATCGGACTGTTGCTCTCAGATTTGGGTTGTATATTCTTTTAAAGCACGTAACCTCTCAATCTCCCAATATTGTTCCATTGTTCAACCACTTGAAAATAAAAGAAATAAATAAAAATTACAGATAAAAATAAAGAAAATTATATATAAGTAAATTAGATAGCTTCAAAATTAATAACTCAAGAAATAAAGTCCCCGACAACTGCGCCAAAAGCTTGACTGGTGCATTCACACGTGTATAACGCAAGCGCATGTATCGTTCAAGTGGTATAAAAATATCGATACCACAAGGACTTAATTCCTACTATTGTTATTAATTATTGAATCTATTTATTTACGAATATCTAATCAGATGAAGAATAGAATGATTGTTTGATTGGTTGAATGAATGTGATTTTCCTTAATTAAAATAAATAAAATAAACAAAAAAAATACTAAGGAAAATAACAAAAGACTCAAAGATCTAGGGTTGTGATTCCACACAATATTATTAAAAAGATGAATTGATTCTCTTATATATGTGTAATAATTAGTTTGCTAACCTGAAACACGAAAATATGTAAAAGCCTTTGTCGATGGTCAGACGCAAATACCCAGTATAACCCAATTGAATCATATGTCTATGTCAACCAAATTACCTGGATTCATTAAGATCAAGTTCCAATTATTGCTACCCCCACCCGACAGATATATTCTTATCATGTAAAGAAATCTATTAGAGGGTTATCTATCATCAAGGAAGATCGGACTGTTGCTCTCAGATTTGGGTTGTATATTCTTTTAAAGCACGTAACCTCTCAATCTCCCAATAATGTTCCATTGTTCAACCACTTGAAAATAAAAGAAATAAATAAAAATTACAGATAAAAATAAAGAAAATTATATATAAGTAAATTAGATAGCTTCAAAATTAATAACTCAAGAAATAAAGTCCCCGACAACTGCGCCAAAAGCTTGACTGGTGCATTCACACGTGTATAACGCAAGCGCATGTATCGTTCAAGTGGTATAAAAATATCGATACCACAAGGACTTAATTCCTACTATTGTTATTAATTATTGAATCTATTTATTTACGAATATCTAATCAGATGAAGAATAGAATGATTGTTTGATTGGTTGAATGAATGTGAAATTCCTTAATTAAAATAAATAAAATAAACAAAAAAAATACTAAGGAAAATAACAAAAGACTCAAAGATCTAGGGTTGTGATTCCACACAATATTATTAAAAAGATGAATTGATTCTCTTATATATGTGTAATAAATTAGTTTGCTAACCTGAAACACGAAAATATGTAAAAGCCTTTGTCGATGGTCAGACGCAAATACCCAGTATAACCCAATTGAATCATATGTCTATGTCAACCAAATTACCTGGATTCATTAAGATCAAGTTCCAATTATTGCTACCCCCACCCGACAGATATATTCTTATCATGTAAAGAAATCTATTAGAGGGTTATCTATCATCAAGGAAGATCGTGGGCTATTGAATCTAGGGCTAAAACCTAAAATCTCTATGTCTAATTCATTTTAAGTTTACCAAATCAATCTTATTAATGACCAATTAACAAGAAGTATTAAGCTTAAGACTCAATAAACAAACTAAAGAACTACCTATAAAAAGAAAATCAATTATTAAGTGTGGATATTGTGTTTCATCACTTCCCTAGAATAAAAATAAAATGATGGGGTTGGGGATCCACTTTTACTATTTCTAATTTAGAAATCTCTCTTATTATAATACATAATTTATCCTTGATATTACCGACTGACCATATAGGTGGTATTCCTCATTAAGTCAAATTTTAATTAAGTCCAACCAGTCATAAAGGCGGTATTATTATTTGTCCATAAACCAGCCATATAGGCAGTAATTATCTGTCACCTAAATACCAGTCATATAGGTGGTGTTATTTTATGTCAAATAAATAAAACCAGCCATTAAGGCGGTAATCCTTTTAATTTGAATTATAATTTATATATTATAATTAAGGGAGATTAATCTAAACTAAAATAATAAAAGCTTCACCATTCTCCAGCGGAAAATCTAACTACTGAACATAAAAGAAAAAAAAAGAATAAAAGAAACTACTACTATTACTGAAAATAAAAATGCATAAATTAAATTACTAAAAATAAACACATAAGATGAAATCCTTAAATTCTTTACAAAAACCTAAGGAAAGCATGAGAATTACAAATGAAATGACTTGATATTTATAGAAAAACCTAAAAACTTCACCAATTGCTCCACCAATTGCTCCACCAAACATGATATCAAACATGACACCAAACATGGCATCAAACATGGCACCAAATATGCAAGCATGTTTGTGGAATTTTGACAATTTTTATTTTTATTTTTATTAATTTTATTTTATATTTTAAAAATGACTATAGTTCTTACTCAAAATATAATGGATTTTTCATCAATTTCGTCTTCCAAACTTCAGAATTCGAAAATATTTAAATCTTCAAAGTTGTAGATCTTTGAGTATTCCTTAATCTGAAACTTGAATTAGCTCAATCAGATATCGGATGAAATCGTTATGACCAAATTACAAAATATGCGCAAAATTGAAATTTAGGATTGCACTTCGTGACGCGTATAATAAAATTTCATTTTTGACCATTTTTCCTCCGAATTTCATCGTTTTAGCCCCGAGTTGATTTCATTAAATCCCAGTATTATTTTTATCTATAAAATAAATAAAAACACATCAAAATATTCATAAAACTCGAGAAACTATATAAAATATTAGGTCAAATGAGTGAGAAGTAGTGATATAATAACCACTCATCAATTTCAAAAAGTGTTCTTGAGCATGATAAAAATTCTTCATATTATTTCATGTTATAAACAACTAAGTACTGACTTTGGTATCATTGTACTTGCTTGAAGTGTCGTTTTTAGTCATTTTTTACTTTTTTTTTTATATTTTTTACGTCATTGTTTGTGCTTCATGTCATCGCATACCTTCTTTTTGCATTGCGTATTTCTAAGATTTTACCTTCTATGTGTTATTTTGCTAACTAAGTAAGGCTGTTAGTAAGAGGGAGTAAGTTAAGTTTGCATATTCTCTTGCATGTGTCTTATCTTTTCATTGGTACCTTAATATGTTCTTTTATTGATATGTTATTTTTACCCATTGTCATTTCGTGAAAAAAAATAAGTAGAGTATAATATCTATTTTTCTTTTCCTATTTTTGTTATTTCCTTTTGAGAGGTAGTAAGATATCTATTTTTAAATGCATGAAATTATTGTTTCATTATTATTTTATTTTATCTACTTTGTTGTTCCCTTTGCTTTTCACGGATATCTTATTGTTTGTGAATTTTTCAGGTGAGCAGAATTAGTGGCTATGGTGGCATCGACTTCCAGACTATTTTTTCAGGTATTAGATCGAGTCATATTGTAATAAGTCATTGTCTTGATAGTTAGCAGTTGATTTATTTTTTGAATATTTTACCGTAGTCTTTATTTTAGGTAGTAGTTTTGTCACGGAATGTCAAAGGGGGAGATTGTTAGTTCTATGTTTGTTGTCAACGTCCGTAACAAAATAAGTTCAATTGCGTTGTAATGAATTTTAACGATCTCGGAGCAATTGGAATAGTATTTGCAGACTTTGCATGAAGATGTCATATAAGTGATAGTGTTGTGTTTGTGTTTGCATCCGAACGAGTGACGTTCGTGGCATGTTTGTATTTGGATTCGAACGAAACTTGATAGTAGGTTCTCGTGCATAGTGCATTCATCTTCTCGTGCGAATGGAACATTCTAGTGTGTTTGCGTTCGAAATTGTGTTCGAACGAGTTTACGGAACAATACACGTTCGACTTGCATTCTTGTGGCATTCTAATGAAATTATGAGACTGTGTTATTTTGGATGTTTTTTTAGCTCGTTTAGCATAAGAAAAAACCTATATATATCCTACATATATAAACAAACATAGAACCACCTTGTCAGTTGTTGGAACCATATTATTCAGAGTTTAAAAACTTATTGTTTCAACCTTCTTGATAAACCACCTTGAAGACATCGTTGTTTCTCTTGTCTTCTTTATTTCGGTGAGATTGAGTTTTGATTTACCATCAACACAAAAACACGATCCTAACACAATTTCCTAAGCATTGAAAGTTATTTAGGAGGAATATTAGTAATCAAAGTTCCGGCAGTGCGAGTCTGCAAGGTTGATCAACTCAAGGACTTCAGGGATTTTGGAGAAGGTCGTTTGGTGTAGGCTCTTGGAGTTTTTTGAGTTATTATAGTCTAGAAATATTTGAGTTGGTAGAGTTGTTGTCATAGGTCTTATACTATCGTTGTAAGCTTTTCTCTTATAATGGATTTGATTTGTATCTTATATACCTTGTAGTGGTTTTTTACTCCTGAGAGTTTTCCAATTCGTCAACAAAAAATGGTTTTGATTTTTCTTATTTTTTGATATTTTATTTTGATTCACATTGTTTAAACTTAAAGGTGTATGTCCTTAATCCATAGAAATAATAATTATGAACTGTCTGAAATTCTTGTGTTTAATTCTGTATAGGATCAGAATCTTAGGACAAAATCAATTTTTCACAAGACTAATTTAGTTTGTGTTTATAAATGCCCTGGCTAAATCATTGATGGTCGATGTGAAATTTTAGATTAATTGAATTTTTTATACTCTTGTATATTATTTCGAGATGTTCTGTATATGAACCTTTCTAACACGACTTAGGGCTCGTTTGGTATAGTTTTTTAAATAGAACTTTTTCAAGTAGAATTTTTATTAATAGAACTTTTAGAATTAGAGCTTTTGATAAAAGAAAATTTAAAAATAAATTAGGTGTTTGGTTATGACTGAGAACTTTTAGTTATGACTGAAAATTTTTATTAAACATTATAAAATTACTTCATTTGACAAGATTTTTGAAGTTGTGTTATCAAATAAATGATTTAATGTTGTTAAATTAAATAAGAGTATTATAGAAAATTTAAATCTTTAAAAAAATTTTTTTAAGCTCTACTCACAAAAACCCAAATTTTGAGCTTTTGCTAGTAAAGGCAAAATAGTTTTTTTAATCCTCAAAAGCTCTACTTAAAATGCAACCAAACATCATCAAAAATTTTGATAAGAGATTTTGAGATTAAAAAAGCTATTTTACCGATAAAAGAAGTGATACCAGATATGCATTATCACTCTCTTTAGGATGTGGGTTCTGGAAAAATTATAAAGGGATGAAAAACTTTATTATTATTTTTTAAACAATTAATGTTAAGCCTTATTTTTTTTCAACGCCATTGCATAATTGTGTTGTTTTCTTACAGAGTGGATTTCACTGGTTTAACATTTAAATAAATAAATTAAAAATGGATAAATTACAGTTGGCATTTAATGTAAGATGAATGATAAGGTAACCATATAGAATCAGTACATGTTGTTGCCACCATAATTAGAGAATCACATTAAACGCATTAAATTTATTTTGCAGCCAAAATTGATAATTTGTAACGGTTTCAAAAAGTTTCGGTGCTATTTAGATAGCTATCAAAATGTCAATTTTCTTTCTTTGTTCTTCATCTGTTCGAATCCTAAATATTAAAGCGTTTGAAGTGCGTTCTTCAGATTCGTTCAAATATTTTCTTTAATTATCGGATTTTTATTTCTCTTTATGATATCTTTGCCGGGAGAATGTCATTTTCCCCATAATATTACATTAATAGTCACATACCCCGACACCTTCTCTATTTTGACATATTATAAACAATTAATATTTTTTACGTGATTATTAATTCATCATTTTAATTAAAGATATACAATTTAAAATTAATAAAATATACAAATTATTAAAAAAAAAAACCAAGATTTAGGGTGAAAATTATCTCGAATTCCATCCCAATTTTTTATTCTTGACAAAAATCATAATAAATCCTTATAGAATTTTTAATCTTGATGATTTTGTGGTACACAATCCCCCCAGAATTTGGTATTTTATGTCATCATTACCTTTCAAAGATTTCCTTTAAATTTTATAAATTATTTTAGAAAAATTGATTTTTGAGTGTCAATTATAATTATAATAATTTTATTTATTTATTTCGTTATTTTTTTAGAAAATTAGATATGAAACGTTTAGAAATTATTTATTAAGATAAATAAATAAATAAAATAATTTTCTATAACAATATTAGATTTTATATAATTTTTTTTAAATACTATATTTTATTATTTTATAATTAATTATTTTAATAAATTAATAATTATACAACAATATTATCGGTTTTATAACAAGAGTAAATATATCAAAATATAAGATAATCCTTTTACTTTTGACCTCAGGAGAGTGCTGGTGTATTATAAAATAAGATGGGATAAATGGCTATTAATCTGAACATTACGTGGAAATTGACTTCTCTCTTCTCCGTGTGTGTATATATATACATACATACATACATTAGTGTGTACCCGTGCCTACGACACGATATTATAAAATTTATAGAGAGATTAAGATTCCGTTATTTAATTTATTTATAATGAAATAATTTTATTTTTTAATTAAATGATTTTATGCTTTAATTTATTTGGTATTTTTATTTTCCAATAATAAATAATTTTATTGTTTAATTATTTGGTAGTTTTCATTTTCCATTTTTATAGAGATTCTATAATGAATGGTTCTTTGTTTGTCATTAGATTATCATGAAATTATCTGAGCCGTCAATTAAGCCACATAAAGAGAGCTTTTAGATACATTATCTCTCTTAATCCTAATCATCGGTTACATTCTCTTTCCCCCACACCATTGTGCTTTATAATAATAATAATAATAATAATAATAATAATAATAATAATAATAATAATAATAATAATATATCTGAAAGTTTTCCGAATCAATTAAGGCCTCGGAACGAGACGTTTGTAACACTCTGATTGTACGACGCATTTATCCTAGTAATTTTTTTTCATGTACAACAAGTTATTGTTGTAAATTCTTCAATTATAAAGGGTATATATGTCTTTTGTGTGTAAAGGGGTGGTTACAATCCTTGTAGGGTTGCAACCCCACCCCAAGGGGTGCCCTTTTTGGCACCCCTCCATGCCTTTATAAGGAACTCTTTCCCTCCAAATTTAAGGTGTGGAAAAAGAAAAAGACAAATCCTGTTTTTCAGAAATCCTAGTTTTCAGACACTTTGTTTTCTTTGTTTTGAGAGAAGATCCACCATATACCTAGTTCATAAACTTGTCAAGGAGTGCTCATTGGACAAGAATCATCCAAGTTATCCTGGGAGAACGTTGGCCATTTGGATCCGTAGAGCACCTGTGACGGGGCCAATAAGTTCTTAAAGACAGAGAACTTCTCGACTTGGACATTAACAGTAATCTCTGTTTCTTGTTTTCTGTCTTATTATTATTTGGTGTAGGGTATTTTGGATATAGATCTTGTGGTGTTTGATTTGCTGTTTTGCATGTAAATAGTTGTTTAATGACACTAAATATCCAACAATCTTAAGAACTTATCGCTCTATTGTTGTTAGATAGCAATTCGCATGTTAGGGTTTGATTAATTTCTGGAAAAATCTGAACTGTACATAAAAAACCCGTAGGGCGTTCGAACGCCCGACGAACGCGAAGGTAAAAATTTGAATTTTCGTAAGAACGTTCGAACGCGTCTTCAAACGCAACTCGAAAGCACGCCTTCTGCCTAAGAACGTTCGAACGCTTTATAGAACGCTACACGAACGTGAACTCACTGGAATTACTCCGTTCGAACGCGTTTACGAACGCTACTCGAACGTGAACTCTCTGGAAACACTCCGTTCGAACGCGTTTTCAAACGCAACATCGAACGCACACACTAAACAGTCTCGTTCGAACGTGAACACGAACGCGACACTAACGAATTAGTCATGTAAGCATTATAACTTAAACTAATATTAACTTATCAAATCATATATTGTAACACATTAATCTTGGTAGTATAGATTTAGGTTATTATTAGGTTGTTCAATTATCACAAGTATACACATAGTGATAAAGTTGAAATTGATTGGCTGTTGCATAATTGGTTGAGAATTTAAAGTGTAATTTTACACAAGTAATTCCATCCAATATTGATTGGTATATATTTATCTGCTCCTTTCATATTTATTCTACTATTTGGAAAGTGTAAGTCTGGGTTTTGAATTGCTAAAGTATCTTTAGTTGAAATTCAAGGACTTGTGTTTATTGGAACTTTCGTCCAATAAAACAACAAGCGAATACCCAGTATTTCACTTTAGATAAGATCATTCGTTGATCGTTGTGCAATTTGTCTTTCGTAGACTAATTGACCATGTTGATTTTCCAGTTACATATGGCTAGCGGAAATATCACGGTGCCGGTCTCTCACAGAGAAAAACCGGAGAAATTTGGTAGGGCAAATTTCAAACAGTGGCAGAGTAAAATGCTGTTCTACCTGACAACTCTCCAGTTGGCAAAATTTCTCAAAGATCCTATGGTTCCTGTGGAGGGTGAATCTGAAATAGCCAAGGAAGAGCGAGAGCAGACTTGGATGTTTGGAGACTTCTTATGCAAGAACTACCTTCTGGGTGGTCTTGACAATACCCTGTACAATGTGTACCAAGGCATGACTTCTGCGAAGGTTCTCTGGGAATCTCTCGAGAAGAAGTATAAAACTGAAGATGCCGCACAAAAGAAATTTGTCGTGGGTAGGTTCCTGGACTACAAGATGGTAGATTCAAGGACGGTGATGTCTCAGTTGGGTGAATTGCAATTGATCATCCATGAAATATTGGATGAGTGAATGAAACTCTGTGAGATGTTTCAAGTTGCCGCCATAATTGAAAAGTTGCCTCCATCATGGAAGGACTTCAGGAGCTATCTGAACATAAAAAGAAGCAGATGAGCCTTGACGACCTCGGTGTTCGATTGAGAATCGAGGAGGACAACAGGATGTCCGAGAATGCCAGCTACAAGACTATGGAGTCTAAGGCCAACATCATTGAAGGTGTAAAAGGTAGCAATAAGAGAAAGAACAGTGGAACTGATTCTACGAACAAGAAGTTCAAGGGGAAATGCTACAACTGTGGTAAGAGCGGTCATATGTCAAAAGACTGCAGAAACAAAAAGTCTCAGGACAAGGGCAAGAAAAATAATGAAGCCCATGTCACTGAAGGTGAGCAACTGACTGATGAGATCTCAGAGATGGAACTATCAGCAGTGGTAACTGAAGCCAACATAGTTGAGAATACAAGAGAATGGTGGGTAGACACTGGGGCTACTCGTCACATCTGTGCAGACAGCAAGATGTTTTCCATGTACCAGAAGGTCGATGGCGGCGATCATCTGACCATGGGAAACTCGTCAACCTCTTAGGTGGTTGGACAAGGCACAGTGGTTCTGAAGATGACATCCGGGAAGGAGCTGACATTGAAAAATGTACTACATGTTCCAGATATTCGGAAGAACTTGGTCTCGGGTTCTCTTCTAAGCAAGGCTGGTTTTAAGCTTGTATTTGTTTCTGATAAGTTTGTAATGACTAAGAATGATGTGTATGTAGGAAAATGATACCTAACTGAGGGCCTTTTCAAGCTCAATGTAATGACTGTCAATCGTGCTATTAATAAAGCTGGTACTTCTGCTTATATTATTGAGTCACAAAATGTATGGCATGGAAGGTTAGGACATATTAATTATGATACCATGCGTAAATTAATTAACATGGACCGCATACCTAAATTTTCAATTGATAGCCAACATAAGTGTGAAGCATGCGTTGAAGCCAAAATGCATAGAACATCATTTCATTCAGTTGAACGCAGTTCTGAACCTTTAGAACTTGTACACACTGATGTGTGTGACATGAATATTGTGCAAACAAGAGGCGGTAAAAAGTACTTTGTCACTTTTATCGATGACATCACAAGATTCTGTTATGTGTATTTGCTGAGGAGCAAAGCTGATGCGATTGGGAGCTTCGTGCTCTATAAGAACGAAGTTGAAAATCAACTTGGCAAGAAAATGAAAAGAATCAGGAGTGATAGAGGTGGTGAATATGTTTCACCATTCGGTGAATATTGTTCTGTGCACGGAATTATTCACGAAACCACTGCTCCTTATTCTCCTCAACAAAACGGAATTGCTGAACGCAAAAACCGAACGCTGAAGGAAATGATGAACGCCATGTTGACAAGTTTTGGTTTACCCCAGAATTTTTGGGGGGAAGCCTTGCTTTCCGCGAACTACGTTCTAAACAAGCTTCCTCACAAAAGATTGGACAAGACACCATATGAGTTGTGGAAAGGTTTCGTACCTTCCTACAAATACTTAAAAGTTTGGGGGTGTCTTGCCAAAGTAATGGTTCCTAAACCTAAGAAGGTTAGAATAGGACCCAAAACTGTTGATTGTATATTAATTGGATATGCTCACAACAATAGTGCGTATCGATTCTTGGTACACAAGTCGGAGATTCCTGACATCAATCCAAATATGATAATTGAGTCAAGGAATACGATATTTTTTGAAGAGACGTTTCCTTATAAGGAAAGACAATCAATTGGGTCTCTCAAAAGGACAATTGACACTGTCAAGGACAGTGATCAAGTTGACCTAGAATCAGATAAACGTGAGACAATCGAGCCTAGACGTAGCAAAAGAGCTAGAACGTCTAAGTCGTTTGGTCCCGATTTTCTGACATACTTGTTAGAAAATGAGCCTCAAAGTTATAAAGAAGCAATGTCTTCTCCGGAGGCACCTCTTTGGAAAGAGGCTATTAACAGTGAGATTGATTCAATCCTACAGAACCATACTTGGGAGTTGGTTGATCTTCCACCAGGTTGTAAGCCGCTGGGCTACAAATGGATATTTAAAAGGAAGATGAAAACGGATGGATCAATAGATAAGTACAAGGCGAGACTTGTCATAAAAGGTTATAGACAAAAGGAAGGTCTTGATTACTTTGACACATATTCACCAGTGACTCGCATCACATTGATAAGAATGCTTATAGCCTTAGCAGCTATATTTGGTCTTGAAATACATCAAATGGATGTAAAGACGGCATTCTTGAATGGTGAATTTGATGAAGAAATTTACATGGAACAACCAGAAGGTTTTAATGTTCCTGGACAAGAACAGAAGGTGTGCAAACTTGTAAAATCCTTGTACGAATTAAAACAAGCACCTAAACAATGGCATGAGAAATTTGACAAAGAAATGTTGTCAAATGGGTTCAAAACCAATGAGTGTGATAAGTGTGTATACACCAAGTCAACTCAAAAAGGATATGTCATTGTATGTCTCTATGTAGACGATATGCTGATAATTGGTAGCAATCATGAAATGATTAAGTCTACGAAAAACGTGTTATCCAGCAGATTTGATATGAAAGACATGGGAGTAGCTGATGTGATCCTAGGAATTAAGTCAGACGGATATATATTATCACAAACGCATTACATTGAGAAGATACTTGATAAATATATCAAAGGGGATCTAAATGTGGCTAGAACCCCTGTGGACCTATCTCTTCCTCTCTCAAAGAATACTGGCTCAAGCGTATCGCAGTTAGAGTATTCGAGGATCATCGGAAGTCTGATGTATCTCACGAATTGCACACGTCCTGATATCGCTCAAGCCGTGAATCGGCTTAGCAGATATACGAGCAATCCAGGACATAACCACTGGAAAACCATAGTAAGAGTTTTGAGGTATCTGAGAGAAACCTCAAAATATGGGCTACATTACGAGAGATATTCTGCTGTTCTCGAGGGATACAGCGATGCTAACTGGATATCCGATACGGTGGACTCCAAATCCACGAGCGGATTTGTTTTCACACTTGGTAATGCAGCCGTGTCATGGAAATCCTCGAGGCAAACGTGTATTGCCCGGTCTACTATGGAATCGGAATTCATAGCGTTAGACAAAACAGCGGAAGAAGCAGAATGGCTTAGAAACTTCCTGGAGGATATTCCTAGTTGGCCTAAACCGGTGCCAGCGATTAGTATACATTGTGATAGCCAATCGGCTATTGGGAGAGCCCAAAATACAATGTATAATGGTAAGTCTCGACATATACGTCGGAGACATAATACCATACGTCAACTGCTCTCAAGTGGCATAATATCGATCGATTATGTGAAATCGAAGGAAAACCTAGCGGATCCACTTACTAAAGGTTTACCTAGAGAGCAAGTTGAGAAGTCATCGAGGGGAATGGGCTTGAAGCCTACAATCTAAGAATTGTCACTGTGGAAACCCAACCTAGTTGACTGGAGATCCCAAGATCTAGGTTCAAAAGGGACAACATAAACTTTGTGCAATTCAAAACAAGCACTGAAGAGTTTCGTACTCTTTCCCATTCCGTGGATGACGCTGAGTGCCGTCTGTCATTGGTGAGGATAAGCTATGGCTTTTAATGATCACTATATTAGGAGATGAGTCCTAATGGGGGTAAAGACAGATTACCTCTTCATAGTAGATCACCTATTTCAAGTAAGAAGTGAGGCCGCTTCCATGGGAACCTTTAAGGCGGGTTACCCTAGAGTGCTTGATGAATCCATGACTGTTGTTCAGAGCCAAATGAACACAACCGTAGAACGGGAAAAGGTCGAATTAAAGCTGTGGTTGACAATTGTCTTGGTTTACACCGACGGCAGAACAGTTCAAGACTATGGGTCACTGGTTTGCCAAGTAAATCCGATTGTCATTCACTAGGAAGGTTCAAGGCGAAAGCTACCTATTTCGATGCAGTTTTAGCTCACGGTATCTCTCTCACGTGTCTGAATGAATTGAATTTGTGGGGGATATTTTGTGATTAAAATATGGGTAATATTTGTATGTCTTTTTTGTGTAAAGGGGTGGTTACAATCCTTGTAGGGTTGCAACCCCACCCCAAGGGGTGCCCTTTTTGGCACCCCTCCATGCCTTTATAAGGAACTCTTTCCCTCAAAATTTAATTTGTGGAAAAAGAAAAAGACAAATCCTGTTTTTCAGAAATCCTGGTTTTCAGACACTTTTTTTTTTCTTTATTTTGAGAGAAGATCCACCATATACCTAGTTCATAAACTTGTCAAGGAGTGCTCCTTAGACAAGAAACATCCAAGTTATCCTGGGAGAACGTTGACCATTTGGATCCGTAGAGCACCTGTGACGGGGCCAATAAGTTCTTAAGGACAGAGAACTTCTCGACTTGGACATTAACAGTAATCTCTGTTTCTTGTTTTCTGTCTTATTATTATTTGGTGTAGGGTTTTTTGGATATAGATCTTGTGGTGTTTGATTTGCTGTTTTGCATGTAAATTGTTGTTTAATGACACTAAATATCCAACAGTTATTGTGGTTATGGTTGGGTCCTTGTGTTGACCAACCCTATCAGGACAAGTTTAGTTGAGTTGTAAAATTTTGATATTCAAATTTTTTTGTGTCGCGTGCATCCCAGTATTCGAACGAGACTAGAGTTCATGTTTGTGTCACATTCTTTACCCCATTCGAATGAAATCAGTTAGAAGGTTCGCGTTTGAGGGACTTTCACTGAGGTTTTCAAACGCGACTGTGCAGAAGGTGCACGTTCGAGTTGCATTCGAACGGTCTTGTGATTTTTGTCCCAAATTAAATTAGAACACTTTAGAATTTGGGACTACTATAAATATATCCCCTCTCCCCCTTCTTCCTCATGAAACCCATGACCTAGACCGCCATTTCCCCTCCATATTTACTTCAAATCTTAGCTCCAAGCAAACCTCAAGGGTATGAAATCCTTGCATTTTCAAGAGCAAATGAAAGAAGGTAAGCTATTATCCTTTATTATTGCATTTCTTCTTGATAATCAAACTTATCATGTAAATCCATGAAAACCCAAGCATGACCCATGACTATTATGCATGATAAGTTATCTTCTAAGTTAATAATGCTTATATTAAGATTTAAATGCATGAATTGTATAAAGATTTAAATGAGCTGCAACCTAGGATTTGGGTTTTAGTGCGATGTTTTTTTTTTGCCCATCGGTATTTTGATGAAATTGGAGCATGATGATGATGTGGAAGATGTTTTCTCGAATGTGATAACTTAGTAGTGTTTCACTTACTTGATGAGTTGGCCTTGGTGCAACAATGGGCCTGATGGCCAAATATATTTATGTTAATTGAGCAAGGCTAGATGGGTCACGATGATAATTGGAGATAACCTAATGATTTTGCTACTGATTTGATGGTGTTGAGATAGTCATAGGCGTATTAGATGAATAAGTATTTTCATCTGGTTGTCCGATTTAGATAGCTATGGACATCTCCCAGCCCAGTGGTTTTTTAATAGACTTTTGAGGTGATAAAAATGTATTTTGAAATATTATTTATTCGAATTTATTATTAAATATTTAGTTATATAATTTATATTTTATTATATAATTTTTATTATTATATTAATTTAAAAAATTTATATTATTTAAATTAATTTAATAATTTTTGTTTCATTTTATTATTAAAGTGGAAAAGCACCTATGGGCCCTTGTGCTACAAATACTTCTCGTGAAAGAATAGAGAAAGAAGGTAGCCAACTTTGATCAAAACAAGAGGAAAGTAACATGGGCCCAACAAATTGAAATAAGGTTTTTTAATATGCATTTGACCAAGGAAGAGAAATGGCGTGGAGAACCAATTTAAAAGAGGAAATCACGTGTGAAAAGTTTGACTCTCTGGTAGGGAGTCAAAATAATTTATCTCAATTTGAGAGTTATAAAATTCTCCTCATATCTGAGAGTTGATTTTTCGTCTCAAATAGACGTAGAATTTAGATGTATTTTAATGTTTGTATTTAATATTCCGTTAGATTTTAAATTATATATTTATAAATTTGTATTGTAATTAAAAAAAAAAAGGAAATCACGTGGGGCCGAGAGAGAAAATTACAAAGTTTAAAACCAATTCAAGGAAAGAAACACGTGGGGTTAATTGTTGGCAAAAAAATATAAAATAAAAAGCATGCAATTGTTGACTTTTAAAAAAGGAAGCATGAGATTGGTTTGCTAAGAAAATAAACGTGGGCCCAGTTTATGGATTTTAGGATTAAAAATTTGTTTATTATAAAAGCCAAGGCTGCTGTGAATAGACGGGCTGCTGGGCAAGAAAAAAATAGAAAATCAGAAGCTGCCGAGAGGGAAGATATTTGAGAAGCTTCTGTGCGCAGATAAAAGAAGAGAAGCAGTGGCCGGGAGAAGCAGCCGCCGAGAAGCAGAGAAGAAAGTCAGGAGAGTCGTAATAATTCAGAATAATATCTCTCCAATCTTATATTAGATTTATTTTCTTTTTGGAGAATTAATCTTGTAGGTAAAATTAGGGATGAACTCTTGTTTTTGATTTCTATTATTTATATTATTAATTCTTGTATGAACTTAATTCATTTAATATAATTGATGAGCGAAAAATATATCAATATTTACCGCATATTTTACATAATATTTTTGTTTATTTTCTTGGGTTTGATGAACGTTTTGATATATTTTAGTTTATTTTGCAGATAAAATAAAATTGGAACTCAATTGAATTATTTAGGATGAAGTGGAATATATAAGAGCAAAAACGGAATTGACATTTTGATTTTGTAGATTGAAAACTTGAAATGGCGAAGTACAATTTCGGAAATTCCAACTTTGCTCAATTGTCGTATTTTGGCCATAATTTTTTACTCAAATATCAGATTGAGGTGACGCAAGTTCCAGATTAAATAAGACTCAAAGATCTACAACTTTGGAGAATAAAATAATTTCGAATTCTGAAGATTTCATGACCGAAATTGATAAAATAACCGAAAGTGTGTTACGTGTAATATTAATGTCATTTTCAAAGTAAAATAATAATAATAATAATAATAATAATAATAATAAAAATTGTCAAACTTCCACCAAACATGGTGGAGGATTTGCTGTCATGTTTGATGTCATGTGTGGTGTCATGTTTGGTGAAGTGTTTGGCGGAAGCCTTTAGATTTGCCTATAAGACAAAATCATTTCATTTGTAATTCTCTAAGTTTTTCTTAGGTTTCTGTAAGGAATTTAAAGATTGCATCTTATTTGTTTATTTTTTGTAATTTAAATTATGTATTTTTATTTTTTGTATAGTAGTACTTTATTTTCTTTTATTCTCTTTTATGTTTAGTAGTTAAATTTCCGCTGGAGGAATGGTGGAGCTTTTATTATTATAATTTATATTAATCTCCCTTAATTATAATATGAAAATTATAATTTAATAATATGGACTAAAGGTTATACCGCCTTAATGGCTGGTTTTATTTATTTGACATAATGTGTCACCGCCTATATGACCGATCTTTATGTAACAGATGATTACCGCATATATGGCTGGTTTATGGATAAATAATAACACCGCATTTATGGTCGGTTGGACTTCATTGAAAATCTGACTTAATCAGGATATCACCTATATGACCGGTCGGTAATATCGTTGATAATTTCTATACTATAATAAGAGAGCTTTCTAAATTAGAAATAGTAAGGCCGGATCCCCTAACCCCTAACATTTTATTTTTATTATAGGAAGTGATAAAACACAATATTCACATATTTTATAATTGATTTAATTTTATTTTGGGTAATATTTTAGTTTGTTTATTGAATCTTAAACTTAATATTTCTTATTGTTTGATCACTAATAAGATTGATGCAGTAAACTTAAAATGAACTTGGAAAATGGACTTTAGGTTTCAGCTTTAGATTCAATAGCTCACGGTCTCCCTTAAGGATAAATAACTCTTACTAGATTTCCTTACAAGATAAGAATATACTTGTCGGGTGTGGGTAGACATATTTGGAACTGGAACTTAATGAATTCAGGTAGCTTGGTTAACATAGACATATGATTAATTGGGTTATTTGGGTATTTGTATCTGGCCATCGGAAGAAGCTTATGCATATTTTTGTGTTCCAGGTTAGCAAACTAATTTATTACACAAATATAAGAGAATCAATTCATCATTAGAATAATATTGTGTGGAATCACAACCTTAGATTTTTGTGTCTTTTGTTTATTTTCCTTAATATTTTCTTTTGTATTTTTATTTATTTATTTGTTCAGCAAATCCACATTCAACTAACCAAAAACAATCATTCTCTTCTCCCAGACTAGATTTATTTTCTTTATGGAGAACTAATCTCATAGGTAAAGTTAGGGATGAACTCTTGTTTTCGATTTCTATTATTTATGTTATTGATTCTTTTATGAACTTAATCCGTTTAATATAATTGATGGTTATTGTTCTTTATTATTTTACGATTATTTATCCCATAAATTTTTTTTTTCAAATCCTATATAAATGCAGTCATGCTTCTTCTATGTGTGGTATGCGAACTCAGTTGTGACTGGTAAAAGTTATTTTATATGTTGGTCTTCTACTGCAGTATTGATGAGCGGTAATTATATCACTATTTCTTAGGGGTGGCAATTTGGGTCACGATTCGTTTATTCGTTCGATTCGCTTTAAAGCGAATACAAGTTTGGAAAAATGAATTCGTTTAATAAATGGGTCAATTCGATTCGATTCGATTATTAAACGAATCGAATACAAATTTAAACTCATTGATTCATTTATTCGTTTAGGATTCGTTTTATTATTTTTATTTACTAGTTCTTGTTAATTTTCAATTATGATTCGAGAAATTATAGTTAATTTGTTGGGCTATATGCCCTAGAGCTCATGTGTTGTAAAACGGAATTGATTATTGTAATAATTATAAACGCATTATTCATTTATCAAAGTTATTTGATTTAAATTGCATATTATCTAATTGTCTTGTTTACCTTGATTACTTTTGTACCTTTAGACTTAGTGTATGTTATGATACACAAGAGGATTTAAGTCTAAAGTTAGTAATCTAAATTGTCCATAGAGAGCAAACAGAGTGGGTACTTTGTTTGTAGTTTATCTATAGCTGCGGTCCATTCTATACTTGTATGACGACCTTGATCCGGGTTCGTTCATGTGGTGACATGGGAATGGAGGCACCTTGTATGATAAGATCATATAGGACTGGACTCAGATAAATATAAATTTCTTTTAATATCCGTTAGCCCAAGAAATTCATTTTATCTACAAGATGGTCATATATGGATTAATCTTAATCCTGAGTGTACTACGAACTCCTGCATGTCAGGCCGTGTCCTTTGATTTACTATGGTGAGGTTGGTGTAGCAGTCCCAGCCAATAACTATGTATTTTGGGGATATGGTTTGATATGTAGCTGGGAACATTTTACGTAGATATGGAATTCACTCATTCTTTCAAGAAGTAGAAGAATATCTCTTTTAAGAGTTGATTCAGGACTTGAACAATTATGAGTGCTCAACTTTCCTATTACGAATAGAAAGTATTTTATATTCATAATTGTTATGAATTAATTGTTCATTATAGAATCAATGGTGCTTAAGAGACAAAATATTTAGAGGGGTATAACGGACTTATGACCATGCTCTATTTATGAGATATTCGTGAATGGCTATATCCATATGTAGTGACTATATCGATGGACACCGAAGTTGTTCGGCTTATATTTCCATCTACGGTAACGGGAGTTCAACTTTGAGTTTTTAGTGGAATAACACGGAGTTAATAATTCGTAATATTTAATTAAAGAGTTTAATTAATATTTCGAAATTATTGGAGCTCGGAACCGTAGGTCCATTTGGTCCCCGTGCTAGCTCGATTAACTGTAGCAAACCTAATATAATTAGATAGTCTACTAATATACTCACATTATTTATAAATATTATTAATATGATTAATAATATTTTTATCACAAATGAAAATAATATTAAATTAGTTTAATATTATATTTTCTAATATTTTTGATTATAAGATAATCAAATAATGATTATAAGATAATTATCACATCATCATTGATAATGCATAATTATTAGATAATTATGACATCATTATTTGATAATGGTAAATGCATTATCAAGACAAGCCTTAATGGTTTGCCAAATCATCCACCAAGTTTTTGTTAATTAGTTTTGATCTAATTACCTAACTTGTTCCATTATCTAATGGATTTGGTTGACACTCCACTCAAGTGTGTTGGCCATTTACAATTGATTAAATTGAGTGGATGTTGATGGAATAGCTTTAGTTTATATTCTCTACCATTCCCACTCAAAGGTTGAGTAATTCAAGTGAAAAATATACTTATCATTTTTGGAAAAAGAATTTCAAGAGAGAGCTAAAAAAATTCACAAAAGTTGTGAGTAAGGTAGAGAGAAAAATCTTATTTCTCAATAGTTGAGATTAGAAAGAAAAATAAAAGTGAACAAGATACTTGATCTTCTTCATCTCATATTTCTAAAGCCAAAAGAGTTTCCAACATAATTATCATAAAAAAATAATATTTTCGATATTTGGTGAGATATTTTTAGTGAATATATTAATTACATATTTCATACGTATATATTTATGAAGAATTAATGTAAATCAAGTGTAGTAAATTATTTTATTAAATAATATCATTGACTAAACGAATAAACGAATATTCGTATTCGATTCGTTTAATAAACGAATCAAATACGAATCCTAATATTAGGATTCATTTAATAAATGAATCGAATACGAATCCGTCACATTTTGATTCGATTCGTTTAGGATTCGATACAAATTCGATTCGTTGATTCGTTTTGACACCCCTAATATTTCTCACTCATTTGACCTAATATTTTGTATAGTTTCTCGAATTTTATGAATGTTTTGATGTGTTTTTATTTATTTTGCAGATAAAAATAATATTGGGACTTAATGGAATCAACTCGGAGCTAAAACGATGAAATTCAGATGAAAAATAGTCAAAAACGAAATTTTACTATACGCGTACGAAGTGCAGTCCTAAATTCCAGTTTTGCACATGTTTCGTATTTTGGTCATACCTTTTTCATCCGATATCCGATTGAGCTGATTTAAGTTGTAGATTAAAGAAAACTCAAAGATCTACAACTTTAAAGATTTAAATATTTTCGAGTTCGGAAGTTTGGAAGGCCGAAATTGATGAACAATCCAGTATATTTTGAGTAATTATTATAGTCATTTTCAAAATATAAAATAAAATAAATAAAATAAAAATAAAAACTGTTAAACTTTCACCAAACATGCTTGCATGTTTGATGCCATGTTTGGTGGAGAAATTGGTGGAGTAATCGGTGGAGAAATTGGTAGAAGCCTTTAGGTTTTTCTATAAATACCAAGCCATTTCATTTGTAATTCTCATACTTTCCTTAGGTTTTTGTAATTTAATGATTGCATCTTGTTTGTTTATTTTTTGTAATTTAAATTATGTATTTTTATTTTCAGTAATATTAGTAGTTTCTTTTTTTTCTTCCTTTAATTTCTTTTATGTATTGAAGTTAGATTTCCGCTGGGAAATGGTGAAGCTTTTATTATTTTAGTTTAGATTAATCTCCCTTAATTATAATATAGAAATTATAATTCAAATTAAAAGGATTACCACCTTAATGGCTGGTTTTATTTATTTGACATAAAATAACACCACCTATATGTCTGGTCTTTAGGTGACAGATAATTACCGCCTATATGGCTGATTTATGGACAAATAATAATACTGCCTTTATGGTTGATTGGACTAAATTAAAATATGACTTAATAAGGATACAACCTATATGGTCAGTTGATAATATCACGGATAAATTCTATATTATAGTAAGATAGATTTCTAAATTAGGAATAGTAGAGGTGAATCCCCAACCCCCAGCATTTTATTTTTATTCTAGGGAAATGATGAAACATAATGTCCACACTTAATAATTAATTTTCTTTTTATTGATAATTCTTTAGTTTGTTTATTGAGTGTTAAGCTTAATGTTTCTTGTTGTCTGATCACCAATGAGATTGATGTTGTAAACTTAAAATAAACTTGGAAAATAGATTTTAGGATTCAGCCTTAGATTTAATAGCTCACGATCTTCCTTAAGGATAGATAACCTTTTAATAGATTTCCTTACAGGATAGGAATATACATGTCGGGCATGGGTAACTATAATTGGAACTTGACCTAAATGAATCCAGGTAATTTGGTTGACATAGGAATATAGTTCAATTAGGTTATACTAGGTATTTGAATCTGATCATCGGAAGAGGCTTTTGCACATCATCATGTTCCAGGTTAGTAAACTGATTTATTACACATATATAAGAGAATCAATTCATCTTTTTAATAATATTGTGTGGAGTCACAACCCTAGATCTTTGAGTCTTTTCTTTTATTTTCCTTAGTATTTTCTTTTGAGTCTGTTTTTATTTTAATTAGTAATTCACATTCAACCAACCAAAAGCAATCAATTCATTTCTCTATATAATTAGATACATGTAAATAAATAGTATCAATAATTAATAACAACAGTAGGAATTAAGTTCTCGTGGGATCAATATTTTTATACTACTTGAACGATACGTACGCTTGCGTTTTACGCGTGTGAATGCATCAGTCAAGTATATCCTGATGGTATATTGTCAACGTTAGATAACTCGTAACGATCATTTTTTGTGCTGTTAACATAGAGAAAATAATCCTTAATTACATAAGAATTTAATATTTGTAGAATTGAATATTTTTCGATTGTTGGTTTGAGATGTGAAACCTTCAATTACGTAATAAAAATAATTAATAACTAAATATAGGAGTTCGATGCAAGAGAGATTCCCGAAGCTTTGCCATATCTCTCCACTGATATCTTTTATTTATTTCCCATAGTTTTTATTTTAAATTATCAATTTATTCATTTTCTTTTCACCCCAGCTATACTGTGATAACCGTAAGTTACTTTTGGGCGTAATCACATGCCATTTCTTGGTATTTTCTTTGTATAATCTGCCATTCTCATAAGCCTGTAGGCGAAATTCCTCCAATTCATAGAGTTGGTGGAGTCGTTTGTCTCCTGCTGCTTGTGGATCAAGATTTAACTTCTTCAGTGTCCAGTACGATTTGTGTTCAAGCTCCACTGACCGATGACACGCTTTTCCAAACACCATCGATATGGGGACATACCAATGGGTGTTTTTTAAGCTGTTCGGTAGGCCTATAATGCATCATCCAATTTTTTAGACCAATCTCTCATTGTTGATCCAACGGTTCTCTCTATGATTCTTTTGATCTGTAACGACCAGAGGATACTACTTCTACATGTGATGATATTATTGCGAATGGGAAAAATGAACGTAAAATAAATCATGATTTGGGTTCTAATAAAATTAGGATAAGGCTTTGGATTCTATCAGTAAATTTTTCGAGGTCCCGAGGAGAAACCGTACGGTATGCCCTTAACTATAAATGGTATTTAGGACATAACATTTTCATACGAACTCGGATTTTTATGAATTTTATATTGCCGGAAATCTTAGACCGAGAGCTAAAACTTTCGTATTAAACATTTTCCCAAAATCGAACTGGAAGATGACCAAAAATGCAAGTCAAAATTCAGGTGAATAGTGAATTCGGACCTAGATGATAATTCCCCAAAGTTCTTCATTTTTCTAGAGACTTCTTTATTGTTTTGTGTCAAATAAGCCCCCCTATATAAGGAATCACTATTCCTTATTACAAAAACAAAGAAAACGATTTTGAGAAGAGAGGGAAAAGGGAAAACCGTGAAAAGGAAAAAAAGGGAAGAAGAAGAAGAATAAGAAGAAGAAGAGGAAGAAGAAGGAAGAAAAGGGGAAAGAGAGGAGAAGAATAAGGAAGAAAAGGGAAAAAGAAGATGGGAGAGGGCTTGGAGCAACTAAGGAAGTGAAGAAAATCAAGAAGAAAGATGTGAGAATTCTTGACCCATTTTTGAAACTTTAAGATTTTAGTTATTTTTCTACTTGAATGATTTGGGTGAGTTGATTTAATGATGATTTAGTGTTCTATTTAATGAAATGAGTGTTTGGTTATGTGTGATTTTGGGGGTTGTAGTTGGAATCATTGAATAGTTGTGGATTTGAGTGTTGAAAAATTTAGGAAACTATTTGGAAAAAGGTTTTGGTGAATTAATGAATGGATTAATAATTATATTAGGATGATTAAAATGTGTGTAGTTGATGATTATGATGGTTGGTTTGTGTATTGGAAGTGATATGGAGAATTAGGGAAGAATTGGGCAGAATTTCGCACATGTGAAGCAGTTCTGGAAATCTAGAAAATCGTCCAGTGTCGCGACGTCGAAAGGCTCAGCGTCGCAACGCGGGACCGAAGCGTTGGGCGTCCCGACGCGCAGACGCTCTGCATCACGACGCCAGATGCAGAACATGAAGTTTTGTTAAGCAATCCAAATTGATTCCAGACATTTCTGATTCCACTCCAGCATAGTTAGATCACTCTTAAGACCCCAAAGACAGATTTCTAGCTGACTAATCCTACTTAATAAATAATTATATTCTTTCGTACTCGAAACTAGTAAGTATAATATAGTCATATAACTCATATTATAGCTTGTGAGTCTAACCAAATTATCGCTTTTAGATCATTGCAGGATATGCAATACTCTCCAACGAAGCAATAAGGACCTTTCTAGCTGACTAGCTCAGTGAGTGGACATTTCTTTCTTTAAGATTATTTCATTTATTAATTTAATTGTTCTTTATAAATTCAGACTTACTTTTTTCTGGACATAGGGCGTTAGCCGAGTTTGTTTTCATAATGTTTATGATATAGCATGTTTTGATAAATGTTTTAGAAAAGAATAAATTTAAATATGACTTTATTGTTTTCGGGGCATGAGGTAAAACCTCACCCCAATATGTAACTTTAGATACAGCTGGAATTGACGAATATAGATAGCATGTGCACATGTTGAGGACTGAGGGGACGCTTTCAGATCCTCCAGATGGGCTAGGGGGACGGCGAGACGTAACGCTCCTAGACCCCCAGATTATGAGACAGTAGTGGCATGCTTTGGGGGACGGCGATACGTAACGCCCCAAAGTCATGATTTTGCACTCCTGCCTCCAGATAGGCGTATGAGGGGATGGCGATATGTAACGCCCTCATACGTCTAGGTTTTCAGACAAAGATACATATTTTAGAAATATTTTCAGATTTCAGATTTTCAGAATAAAGTCTTCAAAGTCCAGAACCCAGATTTATAACGAGTAGATTTCGGAAACCAGATTTTCAGAAACAGATTTCAAAAGAAATAAAGATTCTATAAATGATATTACTAAAAGTATGATTTTAAAGTTGAATAACTGTTATTTAGTTTTCGATTTTAGTCCACTCACTTAGATCGCATAACAATCTAACCCCCCCTCTAGTCTTAGTTTGTTTTGTAGGATTTCCAGGAGGACAAGCTCGGGAGGATGGGTACTGAGGCAGTCACAAAGGTTTGAGTCCACCAGTTTAAAGTCAAGCAACATAGTCCAGTTAGAATTGCATACATGCATTGATGATGTGATAGACATTACAAGTAGTTTTGAATGTGGTGTCAGAAAAGTATTTCAAGTGTACATTATTAGAAATGTTTTATGTTGTTTGGGTTGAAGTCTGCATGCATATCACTTCTACAGTTCAGAGAATAGTTGGATAGTCAGAGGCTTATGGGGTTAATACATCTATCCCCTGCCGGTAACATCTCCTGGATTAGGGATGTTACATGATCTCCCTATTTGAAATATTTGATGGCAGTGTTATTGCTTCAACCCATTTGGAGACATGGTCTACTGTAACTAATATGTATAAGTTTCCGAATAATGAAACAAATAGTCTCATAAATCAATACCCCATATATCAAAAATCTTCACTTCTAGAATATTTTATAGAGGTCCTTCATTTCTTCTCGAAATAATTCATGTTCTCTATCACTTGTCATATTGAAGAGCAAATATATAAGCATCTTTAAACAAAGTGGACCAGAACAAACCTGTTAATAAAAGAAGAAGAATACGCTCTTGACCGGTGCATTCACACGCTATAACACAAACACATGTATCGTTCAAGTAGTATAAAAATATCGATCCCACGAGGACTTAATTCCTACTATCGTTACTAATTATTAAATCTATTTATTTACAAGTATCTAACTGTTGGGAGAAGGGAATTGATTGTTTTTGGTTGGTTGAATGTGGTTTTGCTTAAATAAAATAAAATAAAGACACAAAAGAAAAAGACACAAAAGAAAATACTAAAGACAAGAAAAGACTCAAAGATCTAGGGTCGTGACTTCACACAATATTATTAAAAATATGAATTGATTCACTTACTTATGTGTAATAATTCAGTTTATTAACTTGGAACACGAAGATATGCAAAAGCCTCTTCCGACGGTCAGACGCAAATACCCAATATAACCCAATTGAACCATATTCCTATGTCAACCACATTACATGGATTCATTAAGGTTAAGTTCCAATTATGGCTACCCCCGTCTGACATGTATATTCCTATCCTATAAGGAAATCTATTAAAAGGTTATCTACCCTCAAGGAAGATCGTGGGCTATTAAGCCTAGGGTCTTAAACTTAAAATTCCTATGTCTAGTTCATTTTAAGTTTGCCTAGTCAATTTTATTAATGACCAGTTAATAAAAAGCATTAAGACTAAGACTTAATAAATAAACTAAAGAATTACCCATAAAAAGAAAATCAATTATTGAGTGTGGATATTGTGTTTCATCACTTCCCTAGAATAAAAATAAAATGTTGGGGTTGGGGATCCACTTTTACTATTTCTAATTTAGAAATCTCTATTATTATAATATAGAATTTAAAGGTAATAGCCAACCAGCAATGTAGGCGGTATTCCTTATTAAGTCAGATTAAAATTAAGTCCAATCGGCCATAAAGGCGGTAATAATATTTGAACATAAACCAGCTATACAGGTGGTAATTATCTGTCACCTAAAGACCAGCCATATAAATGGTATCTAATTATGCCAAATAAATAAAACTATTCATTAATGCAGTAATTTCTTTTAGTGAATAATAAATTTTATATTATAATTAAGGGAGATTAATCTAAATTAAAATATTAAAAGCTTCACCCTTCCCCCAGCGGAAATTTAACTACTGAACATAAAAAGAAAGGAGTAGAAGAAGAGAACTACTACTACTGAAAATTAAAATACATAAATTAAATTACTAAAAATAAACACACAAGATGCAATCCTTAAATTCCTTACAGAAACCTAAGGAAAATATGAGAATTAAAAATGAAATGGCTTGGTATTTATAGAAAAACCTAAAAGCTTCCACCAATTTCTCCACCAATTACTCCACGAATTGCTCCACCAAACACTCCACCAAACATGCCACAAGACATGACATCAAACATGGAACCAAACATGACACCAAACATGGCATCAAAAATGGCACCAAACATGGCACAAAACACTCTTGCATGTTTGGTGGAAGTTTGACAATTTTGATTTTTTTTATTTTATTATTTTATTTTATATTTTGTAAATGACTATAGTAGATACACAAAATGTACTTTATTGTTAATCAATTTCGGTCATGAAAACTTCAGAATTCGAAATTTTTTGACTTTCAAAGTTGTAGATCTTCGAGACTTCTTTAATCTAAAACTTGAATCAGCTCAATCGGACATCATACGAAAAATTTATGGCCAAAATACGAACATTGCGCAAAATTGGAAATTTTGACTGCACTTCGTGACGCGTATAAAGAAATTTCATTTTTGACATTTTTCCCTCCAGATTTCATAGTTTTAGCCTCGAGTTGATTCCATTAAGTCGAAATATTATTTTTATCTACAAAATAAACAAAAATACATCAAAACATTCATAAAACTCGAGAAACTAAACAAAATATTAAGTTAAATGAGTGGGAAATAATGATATAAATACCACTCATCACACCCCAAAACCTAACATTTTGCTAATTCACAAGCAAAACATAAAATAAAATAACATAAAAATAAAATTAAGCTAAGCCAAGCCAATTTTGTAGGGATCACAGTTTGCATTTAGCGTATGCAACACGCCTTTAAATCCTTCGTGTCCCTAGTGGACGAGTTGTAGTCTTGTGAGGGTTTACAGCAATGATACCCACAAACATTTGATAAAAGTAAAAATATAGTCAAGCTAATGCACACAAAAGTTAAAAAACAAGAGAAAAGAAAATAAAGAAGTTAGGGACTAAACAAGTGAAACTTCTACTCCAAGTTAGTAGTTGTTTTGTTTCTTTCTAAATTACCGAATAAGTAAATTCTCCTATTATAATTACCATTCTCCATATACACAGCCAACAAAATATTAATCAATTCATTTTTTCCCACAACAGTCACAAGTGTAGTTGATAAGAGGGCAATATTTTTATCCTAAAGTTTTATCAGATTTCACATCTTTTTGCAGCAATGGAATAATTTTTTTGATTTTTCTGTTTTTTTTTATTTTTTGATTTTTTATTTATATATAATATATTCCGTCTATGTACCGAGCTTTGGGTCGATGGCTCCCAAACCATTTGGCTTTAGGGCACCATGTGTTAAAGACACCTCTACGGACTTAATTACTCAGACTTTATATATATATATATATATATGTATATATATATATATGTGTGTGTGTGTGTACACGCGCGCGCGCAACATCTTTGATCTATGTAGCGAGCTTTGGGCCAATGACTCCCAAACCAGTTGGTTTTAGGGCACTACGTGTTAAAACGCTCATATGGACTTAATAACTCGGATCTCAGATGTTTTTTTTTCTCATTTTTTTTCTTTTTTCTTTTTTTTCTTTTTTTAACTATATTGCCATTTATAGATGCTTCCTCCAATTAAACTAGAGCACTGAATATTACAAACTTTTCAATTACAACTCATGTCTGTATGTTACTATGCATATTGATAATACCTACCAATTGAGCATATGAAGATCCATTTTAGTCCGTTTTATGGAGAATTCATAAATTAAATAATTCAAAAGTAAATAAATAGAAAATAATTTGTTTCGAAAATAGGCTTAAGATACGTATCAGTAGTAGGAACTCCTTACTCAGCTATCTCTCACCAATTTCACTTTTTTTTAGTCAAAATAAAAACACAAAGATGCAAAATATTTTTTTTTGTAATTTTTGAAAATTTTTCAATTGTTTTTTGTATTTTTCGAAAAATTTTGACTAAAAAAACAAAAAAAAAACAAGATACATATTAACTAATTCCCTCCCCCAAAGCTAAATGAAACATTGTCCCCAATGTCTAAAACAGTAGAAGAAGAGATTAGGAAACCGTACATGGTTAGCTGGAAATCTATGAAAAACTACCAATTAAGATTTATGCCCAATTTACGCTTCTTGCCACGATCGCTGTCTGACCAGTCCAACTTGGAGAGAATGAGGTCGATTTTTGGTTCAAAGGCTATGATTTGATCAATTAATTCATCGACCTTTGTCATAGTTAGGAAAATATCTTGTACGTATTTGGTGACGAATTCATGTCTTTTGGCTTCCGCAAGAAATACAAACAAAAAATCGAAGAAATGCTCAATGTTAAGTAAACCAATGGGCTTCCGATGAATATTCAAGTGCGCTCATGATGCCACAGTGAATATTTCTTCAAATATTCCAAGCCCCCCTAGTAAAGCAATAAACACATCAACAGTATTAACCATTTCAAGGATTTTTTCAGACATACTCGGGACAATGCATTCATCCCCATTTGTTTCTCTGATTAAGTGTTCGTCCACCAAAGGTTTTGGAATGATTCCCAAAACATGTCCGCCACTATCCTGAACAGCTTTTGAAATACTTCCCATCATTCCAAGATTTCCACTGCCATATGCTAGGTGCATATTTCGCTTCACTGTGACTCGCCCCAATTCCTTTGCAGCCTCAATGAATTCTGGTTTATTACCAAAATTGGATCCACAGAAAATACAAATTCTCTTGATTCGTTGCTGTAAAGTTGCTTCTATTTTCTCTCTCTTATTTGAATGTATATCTGGATGTGTCAAAGAGAGAAATGTCGAGATGAATTTATAGAAACTGAAATAGGTGAGTAATAATTGCATTAGTATCTGCCAAATGACAATTATTAGAAGAACATTAAAATAAATCGTGAAAAATAAAAAAGTTTAGATCTTATCGGTGAAAATAAAGATAAAAACAAAAGAAAAACAAATCAAATGAATTATTGAGGCAACATAATTGTGTACTCAATACGCCACTCGCTTGGTATAAATTCATTAAGATGCGTCTCAAGAATTCATTCCTTACTCATCAATCTCTAATGATTTAGCTCTCCTATTTGCGATCAACAAAACATCATTCTTTCTGTCTTAAAATACTCCATTTGTGCTTTTACTTGAAATACTAACACACTAAATTAAAAAGTTCACACAAAATGTATACACAAAATATGAAAACATAAATTACAACAAATTGCATGGGTTGCCTCCCTGTTAGCGCTAAATTTTCCGTCTTCAGCCAGACGTGACTGAAATCTTTCTGTCAAGGAGGTTTTCACATCGTTTTAGATGTCCGATTAAAGACGATCCCATGAGCGTTGCTTTTGAATGGTCTCTTTCAATTGTAAAGTGGCAAAAATAATTTTGTCTCATTTAATGCTTGTGCCACCTTTTTCATCTTTGTCACTCCAGTGGTTCATGAAAAGAAAGAAAGAAAATCAGGAGCTCTCGTATGGCGCTTGACTTTGAATGGAAGTTCCATTCTGTCAAGCTTCTGGCGATATCTTTGATTCGTTCTCCCTAAAACAGTGATGTTTCGCCTGAATTCACTGGATCTTGAATAAGATCAGACCTTTTCTCATCCATTTGCTTTACTTCTTGCTCCACATTTTCTTCATAGATGTATTTTAAAATTTCCGCATTCAATTCTTTATCTGTCATATGTGAAATGCATGCTTCATAATTGTTTGCTTGAGGATGTAAAGATGTTTCTGATATTAGGTCTTCATTCTCTGGTATGGTTGGAATGGATGGTTCAAGTTGATCTTCATCAAACATCATGGTAAAACATGCTCCAAGATCTTCATTTTGAGGATTGAAAGTTTGATCCTCCGTTGTTGGCGCAGTTGGTACAAATAGATCAGCTTCATCCTCGTCAGAATCCGAATAATAAAGTCAAATAGAGACTTTACTGGTTTGGGCTCCTGAACTGATACCTCTGGTTGTTGATATTGCTCAGCCTCTTCATCTATTGAAGTGTCATTGTGGAATGATTGATACTCAAAAGCTTCATCAGTGTCATCTGAAAATGGTTTTTGAGGTATGTAGTTCTGGTTTTCTGTTAATTGTCTTATTTGATCTGTCATTCTTTGAATACTTGCCTCTTGATCCTGAATCATTGCGTCATACTTTTCATTACTTTTCTTGAGCATATCCATCATTTCTCTTATCATCTGTTTTGCCTCTGGTGAATATCATTCTGGTTCTTGATGAAGATCGTAGGTGGGTGGTGGATAAGATAGAAAATGTGGTTCTGTGAAATGTGATGGTTCTTCATACCATGAATGATTCCAATAATTCTATCACTCTGAACGGTATATACATTGATCACTCGAGTGGTTACCATCACAAATCACAAATCTCTCTATCTCGTTCTGATGAGAAAATGTAGTATTGCTTGGTTCTGGCATCCAGTGATAGTTGTCAACAGGCCTTAGAAAATCGGACTTTTGCTCACAGATGTGGGGTGTATCTTCTTGTAAGGCCGTAATCTCTCAATCTCCCAGTAGTGTTCTATTTTTTAACCACTTGAAATAAAAGAAAGAAATAAAAATTACAGATAAAAATAAAGAAAATTATATACAAGTAAATTAGATAGCTTCAAAATTAATAACTCAAGAAAAATAAGTCCCGATAACGGCGCCAAAAACTTGACCGGTGCATTCACACGCGTATAACGCAAGCGCACGTATCGTTCAAGTAGTATAAAAATATCGATCCCACGAGGACTTAATTCATACTATTGTTACTAATTATTGAATCTATTTATTTACAAGTATCTAACTGTAGGAAGAAGGGAATTTATTATTTTTGGTAGGTTGAATGTGGTTTTGCTTAAATAAAATAAAATTAAGACACAAAAGAAAATACTAAAGACAAGACTAGACTCAAAGATATAGGGTCGTGACTCCACACAATATTATTAAAAATATGAATTGATTCTCTTACTTATGTGTAATAATTTAGTTTACTAACTTGGAACATGAAGATATGCAAAAGCCTCTTCCGACGGTCAGACGCAAATACCCAGTATAACCCAATTGATGTCAACCACATTACCTGGATTCATTAAGGTTAAGTTCCAATTATGACTACCCCCGTCCGACCGGTATGTTCTTGTCCTGTAAGGAAATATATTAAAGAGCTATCTACCCTCAAGGAAGATCGTGGGCTATTAAGTCTAGGGTCTTAAACTTAAAATTCTTATGTCTAGTTCATTTAAATTTACCTAGTCAATTTTATTAATGATCAGTTAATAAAAATCATTAAGACTAAGACTTAATAAATAAACTAAAGAATTACCAATAAAAAGAAAATCAATTATTGAGTGTGGATATTTTGTTTCATCACATCCCTAGAATAAAAATAAAATGTTGGGGTTGGGGTTCCACTTTTACTATTTCTAATTTAGAAATCTCTCTTATTATAATATAGAATTTAACGGTGATAGTCAACCAACCATGTAGGCGGTATTCCTTATTAAGTCAGATTTAAATTAAGTCCAACCGGCCATAAAGGTGGTAATAGTATTTGAACATAAACCAGCCATATAGGCGGTAATTATCTGTCACCTAAAGACCAGCCATATAAGCGGTATCTAATTATGCCAAATAAATAAAACCAACCATTAAGGTGGTAATTTCTTTTAGTAAATAATAAATTTTATATTATAATTAAGGGAGATTAATCTAAATTAAAATATTAAAAGCTTCACCATTCCCCAGCGGAAATTTAACTACTGAACATAAAAAGAAATGAGTAGAAGAAGAGAACTATTACTACTGAAAATTAAAATACATAAATTAAATTACTAAAAATAAACACACAAGATGCAATCCTTAAATTCCTTACAAAAACCTAAGGAAAGCATGTGAATTAAAAATGAAATGACTTGGTATTTATAGAAAAATCTAAAGGCTTCCACCAATTTCTCCACCAATTGCTCCACAAATTATTCCACCAAACACTCCACCAAACATGCCACAAGACATGGCATCAAACATGACACCAAACATGGCATCAAACGTGGCACCAAATATGACACAAAACACTCTTGCATGTTTGGTGGGAGTTTGACAATTTTTATTTTTTTATTTTATTATTTTATTTTATATTTTGTAAATGACTATAGTAGATACACAAAATATACTTTATTTTTCATCAATTTTGGTTATGAATACTTCAGAATTCGAAATTTTTTTGACTTTGAAAGTTGTAGATCTTCGAGATTTCTTTAATCTGAAACTTGAATCAGCTCAATCGGACATCAGACGAAAACTTTATGGCCAAAATACGAACATTGCGCAAAATTGGAAATTTTGACTGCACTTCGTGACGCGTATAGAAAAATTTCATTTTTGACATTTTTTCCTCCGGATTTCAAGTTTTAGCCCCGAGTTGATTCCATTAAGTCGAAATATTATTTTTATCTGCAAAATAAATAAAAACACATTAAAACTTTCATAAAACTCAAGAAACTAAATAAAATATTAGGTTAAATGAGTGGGAAATAGTGATATAAATACCACTCATCAGCTCTGAACTGCCGGCATATGGCGAGCGTGTCAAGGGCATAGGTAGTATTGGACGAGGTAAATCTGGGAAGCGAGGATGAAAGACACATCACTTACATCTGCAAGGAACTAGAGGCCCATGGTACAACACTCTCTGGTTTCACAAATTACCTATACTGAAGGATTGACCGGGTAGCTAGCTAGTCGAGGACGAGAAAGAATGCCCATCAGACTAGCCCTCAATTAGTGTAGTGGCCTCCCCTGAATGAGAAAAATGAACTGGGATGGAAGGCCGAGAAATTCACCTCAATTTTCACTTCCAATTCAATCAAGTTGAATTTGGGGGACAATTGTTGACAAAAAAAGAAATGTCACCCTAGAGCGAAATCACCCTAGAACGAATGAGTAAAGGATGAAGGTAAGAAAGACGATGAAGGAAAGAAGGGCGATGAAGGGAAGAGCGATAAAAAACTCAGGACGACCGAAGCAGCGATTAGAATGAGAACACATGATGCAGTTGATCCCATGATTACGACAGTTAAGCAATTTCCCCTCCACGATCAAGCAGTTGAGACACACAGTTCAATGGTTGAAGACATGATCCAGCAGTTGCATGGAGTTACTGGAACTGCCCAAGTGGTTTACAAGCTTCATTATAAAAGCTCACTCATATAAAGAGGAAAGGCCCCCGATCAAATGAAGACTCAAATGAGAATATTTTTTATTTCTTAGTTTCATAATTCTTAGGATTGTAATTTTTGTGTTTGCTTCCATTGGAGGCTTATTCACTTAATCAAACACCACTAGCTGAGACTTTGTCTCAGGAGGTTTGAACCTTACATGTTTCACTTTCTCCGCGCGTAGGAAATTGCACAAACAAAACCTGATTGTTGGACTTTGGCTGTAGTTTTATTCCCACTGAAGTGACCGTCGTATGATGATGAATGACAATGTTGCAAAACACTGTTGACATCCTCATGTGGAATACAGCGTCTCAGTAGTTGATCAGCACAACGTTTGAACAAGTACGGCTCATCCCATACATAATGCTTGACATCTTTAAAGAATTTATTCTGTTGCCGAGCTGTCCATTCCAACGGCCATTTTTCCGATACTATATAGTTGGCATAGTCAGCATACTAAGAAGCATCGTGCTGTTTCATGGCAAATAACTGTTCATATAGAAAAGTTTCTTTGATTATCAGTTCTTTGCCGGTTGTTTATCAATTCTCGAGCCTCGATAAATGATTTGCCACTTGTTTTTCTGTCTCTTTCCTGTCTCCGATCTCAACGTCAAATTCTTGCATTAGAACCACCAAACAGATTAATCTGGGTTTGGCATCTTTCTTCGTGATTAGGTATTTGATTGCTGAATGATTTGTGTATACTACTACTTTGGGACCCAGCAGATAAGAGCGCAATTTAACAAAAGTAAACAAAATTACGATCAACTCCTTTTCAATGGTTGTGTAGTTGAGTGGAGCTTCATTTAGAGTTATGTCGGCGTAGTAAATGGTGTAGAAATTTTTTGCTTTACGTTGTCCCAAAACTACACCTAGCAAAATCACTATCATTTGCACATTTTTTGAACAATTCATAATAAAGCTCAATCAAGTTCTAAACTTGATCATAGTAAGTTATGAACAATATAAGATCTATGGTCTAATGCTTATTTTCAGATTTGATATCAAATATCGCTCGTACTATAAGTTATAGGATAATTTCCTTCGAAAAGAAAACAACAAAACTATTAAGAATCAAATACTTTGCAAAAGATTCTGACATCCTATTGTATTTATTTGGTCATAATAAAATGATATTTTCATCTTATTAATTATGTAATTCCATTTATAGTTTATCATTGTATCTGACTTCAATAAGTCAAGTCTTTTCTACAATTGTCAACATCCAATGTTACACATTATGTAATAAACAATTTTATTACTCAAGATCATAGAAAATATATTTTTATCAAATAGAATATAATATTCTATTAAATAAAATAAATGATAAACTTCTACTCGTACCTCCGAGGCGTAAGTAATATCAATTATATAACCATTATACAAAAGATAGATTCAAATCTCAAACATTTCAAAATTTGAATTTTCTACTTATACACATCATATACGTAACTGTAGAAACTAATGGAACATTAATTAAAATGATGAATTAGTGTTACTGGAGCATATACCCAAGAGTATTGAAACTAATTTGGTAACTCTCAATATCTAACGAATCAAATCGTATAATATTCGATTTCTTCCATCAGTCAATTCCATCAATATGGAATCGTGGAAGAATAATATTGATGTAAGAATTATATTCTTCGAATAACCTTAGAACAAATTACCATAAATTCATATGTTTGATCATATCAAACATCTTCGAACAATTCAAAGACACACAATGAATTTTAAAGATACAATTTTCAAAACTTCAGATCGAATATCTTTGAGCCAGTCAAAATATTCTATTCGCGTTTCATCATAAACACGTAACTAACTCACGACATTTTATTGAATAAGTTACGAAGTAAAGAAAGCTACCTTAAGCAATTTACAATTCATTAAAGTACATACATCTAATGTATCAGTTTAATAAACTTTGTGGTCTAATGACAGTCATTGGTTAAATGAGATTTAGTCACATTCCCGAATACAATATTCGTTAAATGGATAAGGATATGTGATGTGATCTTATATCAAATCATCATTTACCATATGGAATAAGCATCAAATACTTAAGTGATAAAATGTCATAAAATAATGTTCTAAGTTATTAACTTAACAGGATAATTTTCTTAATATTTATCTATTGTTTAATGACACAACTAGTAATTTTAAAATATGTAACAATTGCTTACAAAGAACAAGTAACTATCAAATAGTCGCAAGTTCTGATATCAAATATTGAAATAATCATTCAATAATATTTTAAATAAATAGACGGGAGATCTGATATCTAATATCTACAGTTGTTATATTATGAAAATCAATATTTTCTATACACAACTATACACATTTTCTTTCTTTAGCTTTATTATTTACTTTTAAAATTATTTACAACATTTGTAAATAATCAAAAAAATAAATATTGTCTGACACGTGACCTCTCACCGGTGCGTAACCACACGCGTATAACGCAATCTCATGTATCATTCAAGTAGTATAAAAAATATCGATCACATGAAGACTTAATTCCTACTATTGTTATTAATTATCGAATCTATTAATTTTCGAATATCTAATTAGAGGGAGAAGAGAATGATTGTTTGATTGGTTGGTTGAATGTTGTTTTCCTTAATTAAAATAAATAAAATAAACAAAAGGAAAATACTAAGGAAAATAACAAAAGACTCAAAGATCTAGGATTGTGACTCCACACAATATTATTAAAAAGATGAATTGATTATCTTATATATGTGTAATATATTAGTTTGCTAACTTGTAACACGAAAATATGCAAAAGTCTATGTTGATGGTAAGACGCAAATACCCAGTATAACCCAATTGAACAATATGTCTATATCAACCAAATTACATGGATTCATTAAGATTAAGTTCCAATTATGACTACCACCGCCCGACAGGTATATGTCTATCCAGTAAGGAAATCTATTAAAGGGTTATCTATCCTCAAGGAAGATCGTGAGTTATTGAATCTAGGCTGAAACCTAAAATCACTATGTCTAGTTCATTTTAAGTTTACCAAATCAATCTTATTAATGGCCAATTAACAATAAGCATTAAGCTTAAGACTCAATAAACAAACTAAATAATTACCCATAAAAAGAAAATCAATTATTAAGTGAGGATATTGTGTTTCATCACTTCCCTATAATAAAAATAAAATGTTGGGATTGGGGATCCATTTTTACTATTTCTAATTTAGAAATCTCCCTTATTATAATACAAAATTTATCTGTGATATTACCAACTGACCATATAGGTGGTATTCCTCATTAAGTGAGATTTTAATTAAGTCCAACCAACCATAAAGGCGGTAATAATATTTGTCCATAAACCAGCCATATATGCGGTAATGATCTGTCACCTAAAGACCGGTCATATAGACGGTGTCACATTATGTCAAATAAATAAAACAAGCCATTAAGGCGGTAAACCTTTTAGTTTGATTTATAATTTCCATATTATAATTAAGGGAGATTAATCTAAATTAAAATAATAAAAGATTCAGCATTCCCTCAGCGGAAATCTAACTACTAAACATAAAAGAAAAGAGAATAATAATAACTACTACTATTATTGAAAATAAAAATTCATAAATAAAATACTGAAAATAAATACAAACAAGATGCAATCCTTAAATTCCTTACAAAAACCTAAAGAAAGCATGAGAATTACAAATGAAATGGCTTAGTATTTATAGAAAAACCTAAAGGCTTCCACTAATTGCTCCACCAAACATGGCACCAAACATGCAAGCATGTTTGGTGGAATTTTGACAATTTTTATTTTATTTTTATTAATTTTATTTTATATTTTGAAAATGACTATAGTAATTACTCAAAATATATTAGATTGTTCATCAATTTCGGTATTCCAAACTTTATAATTCGAAAATATTTAAATCTTCAAAGTTGTATATCTTTGAGTCTTCTTTAATCTGCAACTTGAATCAACTCAATCGAATATCAGATGAAAAGGTTATGGCCAAAATATGAAACATGCGCAAAATTAGAATTTAGCTTCGTGACGCGTATAGTAAAATTTCATTTTTGACCATTTTCCTTCGAATTTTATCGTTTTAGTCCTGAGTTGATTCCATTAAGTCCTAATATTATTTTTATCTACAAAATAAATAAAAACACATCAAAACGTTCATAAAACTCGAGAAACTATACAAAATATTAGGTTAAATGAGTGGGAAATAGTTATATATTTACCTCACATCACACACACAAACCTAAAATTTTGCTAGTCCTGAAGCAAACAACAAAATAAAATAATATAAACAATATTAAAATTTAACTAAGCCATTTTCGTAGGGATCACAGTTACATTTAGCTTATGCAACAAGCCTTTAAACCCTTTGGTGTCCCTAGTGGACGAGTTGTAAGGGCTTACACCATTGATACCCACAAACATTTGATAAAAGTAAAAATATAGTAAAACTAATGTACACAAAAGTAAAAAAATAAGAGAAAAGAAAATAAAGAAGTTAGTGACTAATCAAATGAAACTTCAGTATTATTTGAATTTGCTCCGTGAGATATGTGATTCAGGTTGTCTGTTAGTTGTCTAACTTGATCTGTCATCCTCTGTATAGATGTTGTTTGACTCTGTATTTGTATATCAAATTGAGCTTCTTGTTTCTTGAGCCAATCTTTTATCATGTCATTCAACTGATCTTCCTCTGATGGATCTGGTTATAGATAAAGATCATAGATGGATGTTGGAATAGATGGAAAATGTGATGATTCTTCGTACCTTGAATGATTCCAATAATTTTACCACTCTAAAAGGTAGATACATTGATCGCTCGAGTGGTTACCATCACAAATTACACATCTCCCCATTTCATTCTGATGAGCAAATGTAGTATTGTTTGATTCTGGCTTCCAGTGATAGTTGTTGGGCTGGACAACAGGCCTCAGAAAACTAGACTGTTGCTCCCAAATTTGGGGTGTATCTTTTTCTAGTAAAGCTCGTAATGTTTCAAAATGTTCCATTTTTTAATCACCTGAAAACAAAAGAAAGAAATAAAAGGTACAAATAATAATAAAGAAAATTAGATATAAGTAAATTAGATAGCTTCAAAATTAATAACTCAAGAAAAATAAGTCCCCGGCAACGGCGCCAAAAACTTGACCGGCGTAAACACACACGTATAACGCAAGCGCATGTATCGTTCAAGTAGTCTAAAAATATCGATCCCACGAGGACTTAATTCCTACTGTTGTTATTAATTGTTGATTCTATTTATTTAGGAATATCTAATTAAGGGAGAAATGTATTGATTGCTTAAATGATTTGAATTTGTAGATTTACTAAATAAGTAAATAAATAAAAAGAGAAAAGAAAATACTAAGGAAAATAAAAGACTTAAAGATCTAGGGTTGTTAATCTTTCTAATATCAATTAAAAGATGAAGTAGTTAAATCATAGTTGGGGAAATTATTGAATTATTAATCTGGAACACTAAATTATGTAAAAGCCTCTTTCGAATGATCATTTACAAATACCTAATATAATCTAATTGAACCATATGTCTATGTTAATTAAATTACATAGATTCATTAAGGTCAAGTTCCAATTATGACTACCCCGCCCGACAGGTATATGTCTATCCTGTAAGGAAATCTATTAAGGGTTATCTATCCTTAAGGAAGATCGTGGGTTGTTGAGACTAAGGTCTTAAACTTAAAATCCCTATGTCTAGTTCATTTTAAGTTTACCTAATCAATTTATTATTGATCAATTAATAAAAAACATTAAGATTATGACTCAACAAATAACTCTTTAATTACCCAAACTATAATCTAACCCTTTTTAAATCCGGTGATATTAGATTTAATTACAACCCTAGATATTTAACTTAGTTACTATACATAACTAAAACTAATAAAAACTTAAAATACAAAATAAATAAATGAAATGTTAAGGTAAAAAGGAAATAACTTCTACTATATACGATTTAGATATCTCCCATAAAATAATAATATATTAACTTGTGATATTTTAAACCAACTGTCCAGAATGCCGGTATCCTGATTAAGTCAAATTCAAATATATCAGCCATAAGGCGGAACAAAAATATAAACTTAAATCAACCGTCCAGTGTGGCGGTATCCTCATTAAGTCAGGTTAATCAGATTAAATTGAATAACCAACCGTCCGGAATGGCGGTATCCTTTATTAATCTAATTTTAAACAGTCTATATACCATATTTTAAGGGAGATTAATCTAAAAAGCAATAGTAAAAGACTTACCTTATTACCTCAGCATGGATGGATAGAATTACTACTACAAAGCGTAATAAAAACTAAATAAAAGAAGAAAATATGAAGAACTCTTTACTATATATGTATTTCAGAGGATTTTGGTACATTTTGAAATGGAAATTCGAAGCCTATTTATAGGTAAAAAATTCTAATTTTTTATTATTATTTTCGGATTTTTTATTATTTTTTTTATCGCTGAATTTTCGACACGTGGCATGGTGTGCTAAAAAGATGGCTCGTTAAATTTTTGACACGTGGCAGACGCCCAAAATTACCAAAATATCCTTTTTGCTGGGGACGCCCAAAATTACCAAAATGTCATTTTTGCCAAATTTCACAGTTTTGCTCCAAATCACCTCCAGAATGTCTTGAAATTTTATTTCGGTGTCGGGACGCCCAAAATTACCAAAATACCATTTTTGCCAAATTTCACCAAATTTCAAAGTTTTGCTCCAAATCACCTCCAGAATGTGTTGAAACTTTATTTATCTACAAAATAACACAAAACACATCAAAATATTCACAAAACTCAATAAACTATACAAAATATTAGGTTAAATGAGTAGGAAATAGTGATAGTTTTACCACTCATCACACCCCCAAACCTAACATTTTGCTAGTCATCGAGCAAAATAAAATAATATAATAAAATTTAACTAAGCCACTTTCGTAGGGATCACGATTGCATTTAGCATATGCAACAAGCCTTTAAACCCCTAGGTGTCCCTAGTGGACGAGTTGTAGTCTCGTGAAGGTTTACAGCAATGATACCCTCAAACATTTTATAAAAGTAAAAAGAAAGTGAAACTAATGCACACAAAAGCAAAAACACAAGAGAAAAGAGAATAAAAAAGTTAGTGACTAATTAGATGAAACTTCTACTTCAAGTTTACTAGTTGTTTTGTTTCATTCTAAATTACTGAATAAGTAGATTCTCCGATTATTTTTATCATTCTTCATATACACAGTTAATAAAGTATTATTCAACATCATTTTTGCCCACAACAGTCATAAGTGGAGTTGATAAGAGAGTAATATTTTGTTCTAAAGTTTTATCAGAATTTACATCTTTTGTAGTAATGGAATAAATTTTTCTGATTTTTCTTTGATTTTTTTCTTTATTTTTTATTTATATACAATACCTTCCATCTATGTAGTGAGCTTTAGGTAGATGGCTCCCAAACCAGATGGCTTTAGGGCACCAGGTGTTAAAACACCCATACGGACTTAATTACTCAGACTTCTGATATATATACACATATATTTCATCATTTTTTTATCCATGTAACGAGCTTTGGGCCAATGACTCCCAAACCAGTTGGTTTTAGGGCATTAGGTATTAAAATACCCTTACAGACTTAATAACTCGGATCTCAGATTTTTTTTAATTCCATACTTTTTAAGATGCTTCCTCTAATTCAACTATAGCACTGAATATTACAATATTTTCAAATACGCCTCATGTCTGTAGGTTACTATGTATGTTGATAATACTTGCTAACTAAGTATATGAAGATCCATTTTAGTCAGTTTTATGGAGAATTTATAAATTAAATATTCAAAAGGAAATAAACAAAAATTAACTTGTTTCGAAATGAGTTTGAAATACGTCTCAGGAGTGAGAATTCCTTACTCAGCTATTTCTTATCAATTTCATCTTTTTAGTCAAAATAAAAACAAAACATAAAGAAATAATTTTTATTGGTCATGGAGTGTAACTAACTATCGAATGGACTTCCCGTTGTAGATTCCCCAGAGGGAGGGTGGAGCGAGGCTCACTTAAGTACCCAAGCCTCTTAGGCTCTTATCGCTTGGTGTCAGGAATAAACAACGAGTCCTCCAAACAAGTCTATCACAACAAGATTATCTAGGTGCCTCACAGCTTTTCCTTATAGAAAGGTAGTGAGTGAAGGAAGACACCAAACATTGATCCATAACAATGATGTTTCTCTTGAATGCAAAATATTTTTGTAATTTTTTGTAATTTTTCTATTTTTTTTGTATTTTTCGAAAAAAATTTGAACTAAAAATAACACACAAACTATAAAACAAGATATTAATCAACTAATTACCTCACCCCCAAACCTATATGAGACATTGTCCCCAATGTCTTAAATAGTAAAAGAATAGTTTAGAAGACAGTACATGATTAGCTGAATTCCATGATTGATGTCTTTCCATAAATACAACAAATTGCATGGGTTGCCTCACTGCTAGCGCTAAATTTTCGTTTTCAGCCAGACGTAACTGAAATCCATCTGTCAAGGCGGTTTCAGCGTCGTTTTGGATGTCCTATTAAAGACATTCCCATGTGTGTTGCTTTTGAAGGGTCTCTTCCAACGGTAAGGTGGTAAAAAGAATTTTGTCTCATTCAGTGCTTGTGCCACCTTTTTTACTTTTGTTTCTCCATTAATTCTTGAGAAGAAAGAAAGAAAATCAAGAGGTCTTGTATGATGCTTGACTTGGAATGGAAATTCCATTCTGTCAAGTTTCTGAGTAATATCTCTATATTGTACTCCCCAAAATAGTGATGTTTCGCTTGAATTCACTGTATCTTTAATTTTGTCTGACAATTGCTCCTCTATTTGCTCTGCTTCTTGCTCCACCTTGTCTTCATAGATGTATTTTAGAATTTCCTCGTCCAATTCTTCATCTGTCATCTGTGAAATGCATGCCTCATAATTATCAATGTGAGAATGTAAAGAAATGTCAAATTTTAGGTTTTCATCCTCTGATCTGAGTGAACTGCGGGCTTAGGTAGATCGTCTTCAAACATTAGTGCAAAGCATTCTCCAAGATCTGCATTCTGAGGATGGAAAGTTTCATCCTTCCTTGTTGGTGCAGTTAGTACAAGAAACTCGGCTTCTTCATCCTCGTTAGAGTCAGAATAATAAAAATCAAATTGAGACTTTGTTGGTGCAGGCTCCTGAACTGATACCTTTGATTCTTGATACTGCTCAGCCTCGTCATCTGTTATGATGTCATGATGAATCTTAGGATATTCGAAGGCTTCTTCAGTGTTATTGGAATTTGTTTCGTGAGATATGTGATTCAGGTTGTCTGTTAGTTGTTTAACTTGATCTGTCATCCTCTGTATAAATGTTGTTTGACTCTGTTTTGTATATCAAATTGAGCTTCTTGTTTCTTGAGCCAATCTTTAGCATGTTATTCAACTGATCTTCCTCTGATGGATCTGGTTCTAGATAAAGATCATATATGGATGTTGGAATAGATGGAAAATGTGATGATTCTTCGTACCTTGAATGATTACAATAATTCTGCCACTCTGAAAGGTAGATACATTGATCGCTCGAGTGGTTACCATCACAAATTACACATCTCCCCATTTCATTCTGATGAGAAAATGTAGTATTGTTTGATTCTGGCTTCCAGTGATAGTTGTTGGGCTGGACAATAGGCCTCAGAAAACTAGACTGTTACTCCCAAATTTGGGGTGTATCTTTTCTAGTAAAGCTCGTAATGTTTCAAAATGTTCCATTTTTTAATCACCTGAAAACAAAAGAAAGAAATAAAAGGTACAAATAATAATAAAGAAAATTAGATATAAGTAAATTAGATAGCTTCAAAATTAATAACTCAAGAAAAATAAGTCCCCGGCAATGGCGCCAAAAAACTTGACCGGCGTAAACACACACGTATAACGCAAGCGTATGTATCGTTCAAGTAGTCTAAAAATATCGATCCCATGAGGACTTAATTCCTACTGTTGTTATTAATTGTTGATTCTATTTATTTACGAATATCTAATTAAGGGAGAAATGTATTGATTGCATAAATGATTTGAATTTGTAGATTTACTAAATAAGTAAATAAATAAAAAGAGAAAAGAAAATACTAAGGAAAATAAAAGACTTAAAGATCTAAGGTTGTTAATCTTTCTAATATCAATTAAAAGATGAAGTAGTTTTATCAGAGTTGGGTAAATTATTGAATCATTAATCTCGAACACTAAATTATGTAAAAGCCTCTTTCGAATAATCATTTACAAATACCTAGTATAATCTAATTGAACCATATGTCTATGTCAATTAAATTACCTAGATTCATTAAGGTCAAGTTCCAATTATGACTACCCCCCGACAGGTATATGTGTTATCCTGTAAGGAAATCTATTAAAGGGTTATCTATCCTTAAGGAAGATCGTGGGTTGTTGAGACTAAGGTCTTAAACTTAAAATCCCTATGTCTAGTTCATTTTAAGTTTACCTAATCAATTTTAGTAGTGATCAATTAATAAAAGCATTAAGATTATGACTCAACAAATAACTCTTTAATTACCAAAACTATAATCTAACCCTTTTTAAATCCGGTGATATTAGATTTAATTACAAAACACTAGATATTTAACTTAGTACTATACATAACTAAAACTAATAAAAACTTAAAATACAAAATAAATAAATGAAATGCTAAGGTAAAAAGGAAATAACTTCTACTATATACTATTTAGATATCTCCTATAAAATAATAATATATTAACTTGTGATATTTTAAACCAACCGTCCAGAATGGCAGTATCCTGATTAAGTCAAATTCAAATATACCAGCCATAAGGCGGAACAAAAATATAAACTTAAATCAACCGTCCAGTGTGGCGGTATCCTCATTAAGTCAGGTTAATCAGATTAAATTGAATAACCAACCGTCCGGAATGGCGGTATCCTTTATTAATCTAATTTTAAACAGTCTATATACCATATTTTAAGGGAGATTAATCTAAAAAGCAATAGTAGAAGACTTACCTTATTACCTCAGCATGGAGAGGTTACCCCCTCATGGATGGATAGAATTACTACTACAAAGCGTAATAAAAACTAAATAAAGAAGAAAATATGAAGAACTCTTTATTATATATATATTTCAGAGGATTTTGGTACATTTTGAAATGGAAATTCGAAGCCTATTTATAGGTTAAAAAAATCTAATTTTTTATTATTATTTTCTGAATTTTTATTTTTTTATTATTTTTTTTATCACTGAATTTTCGACACGTGGCATGGTGTGCTAAAAAGACGGCTCTTTGAATTTTTGACACGTGGCGGACGCCCAAAATTACCAAAATATCCTTTTTGCTGGGGACGCCCAAAATTACCAAAATGTCATTTTTGTCAAATTTCACAGTTTTGCTCCAAATCACCTCCAGAATGTCTTGAACTTTTATTTCGGTGTCGGGACGCCCAAAATTACCAAAAATACCATTTTTGCCAAATTTCACCCAATTCACAATTTTGCTCCAAATCACACCTCCAGAATGTGTTGAAAACTTTATTTATCTACAAAATAACACAAAACAACATCAAAATATTCACAAAACTCAGAAACTATACAAAATATTAGGTTAAATGAGTGGGAAATAATGATAGTTTTACCACTCATCATCCCATCCCCCCAAACCTAAATGAGATATTATCCTGGTTAGCTGAAAATACTACATCTAAAGAGGAAATTACAAGTTAAGATCCAGATGTATCCGATGCTTCTTACCACGATCATCCTCAGATAATTTTATCTTGGAAAGGATAGGGTCTATTTATGGATCAAATGCCAAGATTTAATCAATTAGATCTGGGGCAGTTCTGACAGTAAAAATGAGTTCTGACAGCTTAAATGAGTGGGAAATAGTGACAGCTTTGACACAAACCCATTTGTCTGGGCATCATCAAGAAACACACAAAGAAAATTATAAAATCCATCAACATTGTACAGTCCAAGCGGTTTCTGGTGTATGTTCAAATTCGCCCAAGATTGCACTATGAAAATTTCCTCCAATGTGCCCAAGCCACCTGGCAAAGCAATAAAAGCATCAGCCCTGTTAATCATCTCTACTAATCTCTCGAACATACTTTGCACGATCAACTCATCTCCGTTTGATAGTCTAATGAGATTTGCCTCTGCCAAAGGTTTTGGGATGATTCCCAAAACTGTATTGCCTCCTTCTTGTACGACCTTTGAAATGATCCCCATTAATCCAAGATTGCCTCCGTCGTATATCAAGTGCATATTCCATTCAGTAATGACTCGACCCAATTCATGTGCTGTAGCTACGTATATTGGTTTAGTGCCAACATTAGTATCGCAAAACACACATATATTTCAACACGTCTACTTGAAGTAGTTTCCGTTATTCTTTTTATAAATTTTATTTTTCTCAAATCTGAATGCCTTCAAAAGTGCAATGACAGGATGAATTTATAGTACCTGAAAAATGGTGAGTAAAAATAGCACTAGTATCTTCCAAAGGACGCTTGTTATCTAAATAATAAAAGAAATCGTGAAAGGTCAAAAAGTCTGCATCCTGTATATGAAAATAAAGTAAACTACAAAAGAAAAGCAAAATCAAAGCGACAATTAAAGCAATGGAATTGTGTACGTAATACGCCACTTGCTTGGTATAAAAATCCATTAGGATGCGTCTCAAGAATTCATTCTTTACTCGGCCATCACAAATGAATTAGCTCTCTTTCTTTATGATTGCCAAACACCATTCTTTTTGTCTTAAAGTGCTCTGTTTGTGATTTTCCCTACAAAAATAACAAACAAATTAAAAACTCTACAACATTTATACACAAACTATGGAAAAAGAATTTACAATAATTTTATGGGTTGCCTCTCTGCTAGCGCTAATTTATCATCTTTAGCCAGACGTGACTGAAATCTATATGTCATGGAGGTTTCATTGTCGTTTTAGATGTCTGATTAAAGACGATCCCGTGAGCGTTGCTTTTGAAGGGTCTCTTCCAATGGTAAAGTAGTAGAAATTTTTTTGTCACATTCAGTGCTCGTGCCACCTTTTTTTATCTTTGTTGCTCCAGTAGTTCCTGAAAATAAAGAAATAAAATCAGGAGGTCTCGTATGATGCTTGACTTGAAATGGAAGTTTCATTCTGTCAAGCTTCTGGGTAATGTCTCTGAGTTGTACTCCCTAAAACAGCGATGTCTCCCATGAATGCACTGGATCTTCAATAAAGTCTGACATTTGCTCCTCCATTTGCTCTACTTCTTTCTCTACATTTTCTTCACAGATGTATTTTAGGATTTCCGCATTCAGTTCTTCATCTGTCATCTGTGAAATGCATGCTTCATATGTATCAACCTGAGCATGTAAAGATGTGTCTGATTTTAGGTCTTCATCCTCTGATATGATTGGCTCAGCTAGATCTTCTTCAAACATTTGTGCAATGGACACTTCAAGATCTCTATTTTGAGGATTAAGAATTTCATCCTCAATTGTTGATGCAGTTGGTACAAACAGCTCAGCTTCTTTATCAGAGTCAGAATCTGAATAATAAAAATCAAATCAATACTTTCATGGTTTGGGGCTCCTAAAATGATACCTCAGATTCCAAATTCTGCTCAACCTCCTCCTCTGCTTAAGTGTCATCATGATATGCTCGGTATTCGAAGGCTTCATTAATATCATCTGAAAATGGTCCTTGAGGTATGTAGCTCTGATTTTCTATTAAATGTCTGATCTGATATGTCATTCTCTGAATGGATTCTGCTTGACATTGAAATTGTGCGTCAATTTGAGCTTCTCATTCTTCGAACCAATCTTTGAGCATGTGCAGTATCTGATCTTTCTCAGATGGTTATGGTTCTTGATGAAGATCATAGGTAGATGGTGGATAAGATGGAAAATATGATGGTTTCTCATACCTTGAATGATTCCAATAATTCTGCCACTCTAAAAGGTATATACATTGATCGCTCAGGTGGTTACCATCACATATTACACATCTCCTCATTTCATTCCGTCGAGCAAATTTATTATTGATTGGTTCTGACATCCAGTGATAATTATTGGGTTGGACAACAGGCCTCTGAAAATCGGACTGCTGTTCCCAGATATGGGGTGTATCTTCTTCTAGTAAGGCTCGTGATCTCTCAATCTCCCAATAATGTTTCATTTTTCAACCACCTGAAAACAAAAGAAAGAAGCAAAAATTACAAATAAAAATAAAGAAAATTAGATACAAGTAAATTAGATAGCTTCAAAATTAATAACTCAAGAAAAATAAATCTCCAGTAACGGCGCCAAAAACTTGACCGATCCCACGAGGACTTAATTCCTACTATTATTATTAATTATTGAATCTGTTTATTTATGAATATCTAATCAGAGGGAGAAGAGAATGATTGTTTGATTTGTTGGTTGAATGTGGTTTTCCTTAATTAAAATAAACAAAAAGAAAATACTAAGAAAAATAACAAAAGACTCAAAGATCTAGGGTTGTGACTCCACACAATATTATCAAAAAGATGAATTGATTCTCTTATATATGTGTAATAAATTAGTTTGCTAACCTAGAACACGAAAATATGCAAAAGCCTCTATCGATGGTCAGACGCAAATACCCAGTATAACCCAATTGAATCATATGTCTGTGTCAACTAAATTACATGGATTCATTAAGATTAAGTTCCAATTATGGCTACCCCCGCCCCACATGTATATGTCTATCCTGTAAGAAAATCTATTAAATGGTTATTTATTCTCAAGGAAGATCGTGGGCTATTGAATCTAAGGCTGAAACCTAAAATCTCTATGTCTAGTTCATTTTAAGTTTACCAAATCAATCTTATTAATGACCAATTAACAAGAAGAATTAAGCTTAAAACTTAATAAACAAACTAAATAATTACCCATAAAAAGAAAATCAATTATTAAGTGTGGATATTGTGTTTCATCACTTCCCTAGAATAAAATAAAATGCCGGGATTGGGGATCCACTTTTACTATTTCTAATTTAAAAATCTCCCTTATTATAATACATAATTTATCCGTGATATTATCGACACACCATATAGGTGGTATTCCTCATTAAGTCATATTTTAATTAAGTCCAACCAGCCATTAAGGAGGTAATATTATTTGTCCATAAACCAACCATATATGCGGTAATAATCTGTCACCTAAAGACCGACCATATAGGCGGTGTCACATTATGTCAAATAAATAAAATCAGTCATTAAGGTTGGTAAACCTTTTAGTTTGAATTATAATTTTCATATTATAATTAAAGGAGATTAATATAAATTAAAATAATAAAAGGTTCACTCTTCCCCCAACGGAAGCCTAATTACTAAACATAAAAGAAAATAGAAGAAAAAGAACTACTACTATTACTGAAAATAAAAATGCATAAATTAAATACTGAAAATAAATACAAACAAGATGCAATCTTTAAATTCCTTACAAAAATATAGGGAAAGCATGAGAATTACAAATGAAATGGCTTGGTTATTATAGAAAAACCTAAAGGCTTCCACCAATTGCTTCACCAAACATGGCACCAAAAATGACATCAAATATGCAAGCATGTTTGGTGGAAGTTTGACAATTTTTATTTTTATTAATTTTATTTTATATTTTGAAAATGACTATAGTAATTACTCAAAATATACTGGATATTCATCAATTTCGGCCATCCAAACTTCATAATTCGAAAATATTTAAATCTTCAAAGTTGTAGATCTTTGAGTATTCTTTAATTTTCATCTTGAATCACTCAATCGGATATCAGATGAAAATTTATGGCTAAAATACGAAACATGCGCAAAATTGGAATTTAGGACTACACTTCGTGACGCGTATAGTAAAATTTCATTTTTGACCATTTTTCCTCCGAATTTTATCATTTTGGTCCCGAGTTGATTCCATTAAGTCTCAATATTATTTTTATCTACAAAATAAATAAAAACACATCAAAACGTTCATAAAACTCGAGAAACTATACAAAATATTAGGTTAAATGAGTGGGAAATAGTGATATATTTACCACTCATCAACCTCTGAATGTCACTAAGGCCAAGAAACGTCATTATTAGATAAACAACTACCTAATATGGTTTTCTTAATGCCAATTAAGAATCTCGAGACATGAACCAATTTATGTCAATCTTTATGCATAAGAAACTATTCTATCTAGAAGAATTCTATCATAATTTATTCTAATGTAGATGACTGGTGCATTCACACGTGTATAACGCAAGTGCACGTATCATTCAAGTAGTATAAAAATATCGATCACACGAGGACTTAATTCCTACTGTTGTTATTAATTGTTGATACTATTTATTTACAGGTATCTAATTATAGAGAGAATGGATTTGATTACTTTTGATTGGTTGGTTGAATATGGATTTGCTTAATAAACTAAATTAAAGACACAAAATAAAAAGACACAAAAGAAAAACTAAAGAAAATAGAAGAACAGACTCAAAGATCTAGGGTCGTGACTCCACACAATATTATTAAAAAGATGAATTAACTCTCTTTTTTTATGCGTAATAAATTAATTTGTTAACCTGTAACACAATGATATGCAAAAGCTTCTTCCGATGGTCAGATGCAAATACCCATTGTAACCTAATTGAACCATATTCCTATGTCAACCACATTACCTGGATTCATTAAGACCAAGTTTCAATTATAGCTTCCCCGCTCGACATGTATATTCCTATCCTGTAAGGAAATCTATTAAAGGGTTATCTATCCTCAAGGAAGATCGTTGGCTATTAAGTCTAAGGCTGAAACCTAAAATCCCTATGTCTAGTTCATTTTAAGTTTTACCCCATCAATCTTATTAATGGCCAGTTAAAAAGACGCATTAACCTTAAAACTCAATAAAAAAAATTAAAGAACTACCCATAAAAAGAAAATCAATTATTAAGTGCGAATATTGTGTTTCATCACTTCACTAGAATAAATTATCTGTCACCTAAAGACCACTCATATAGGCGGTATCTAATTATGCCATATAAATAAAACCAGCCATTAAGGTGGTAATTCCTTTTAGTGAATAATAAATTTTATATTATAATTGAGGGAGATTAATCTAAATTAGAATATTAAAAGCTTCACCCTTCCCCCAGCGGAAATTTAACTACTGAACATAAAAAGAAAAGAGTAGAAGAAGAGAACTCCTGCTACTGAAAATTAAAATACATAAATTAAATTACTAAAAATAAACAAAAAAGATGCAATCCTTAAATTCCTTAAAAAAACCTAAGGAAAGAATGATATTACAAATGAAATGGCTTGGTATTTATAGAAAAACCTAAAGGCTTCCACCAATTTCTCCACCAATTGCTCCACAAATTGCTCCACCGAACACTGCACCGAACATGCCACAAGACATGGCACCAAACATGGCACCAAACATGCATCAAACATGGCACCAAATATGGAAGCATGTTTGGTGGAAGTTTGACAATTTTTATTTTTTTATTTTATTAATTTTATTTTACATTTTGAAAATGACTATAGTAAATATACAAAATATACAGGATTGTTCATCAATTTCGGCCTTCCAAAATTCAGAATTCGAAAATATTTTGACTTTCAAAGTTGTAGATATTCGAGTTTTCTTTAATCTGCAACTTGAATCAACTTCATCGGACATCAGACGAAAAGGTTATGGCGAAAATACGAAAGTTGCACAAAATAGGAATATTTGACTGCACTTCGTGACGCGTATAGTAAATTTCCGTTTTCGCCATTTTTTTGCTCTGAATTTTATCGCTTTATCCCCGAGTTGATTCCATTAAAGCCCATTACTTTATTTATCTGTAAAACACATAAAACACATCAAAACATTCATCAAACTCGAGAAACTAAACAAAATATTATGTAAAAGGGGCGGTAAATATTGATATATTTTTCTCTCATTACACCCCCAAACCTAACATTTTGCTAGTCCTCGAACAAAACAACAAAATAAAATACAACAAACAATTAAAATTAAACTAAGCCACTTTCGTAGAGATCACAGTTGTATTCTTTTTTTTTTTTCAAGAAAATTATATAAAAAAAAAAAACAATTAGCATATGCAACAAGCCTTTAAACCCATAAGTGTCCCTAGTGGACGAGTTGTAGTCTCATGATGGTTTACAGCAATGATACCCACAAATATTTTACAAAAGTAAAAAAAATAGTAAAACTAATGCACATAAAAGTAAAAAGACAAGAGAAAAGAGAAAAGTTAGTGACTAAACAGGTGAAAATTCTACTCCAAGTTAGTAGTTGTTTTGTTTCTTTCTAAATTACCGAATAAGTAAATTCTCCTATTATAATTACCATTTTCCATATACACAGTCAATAAAATATTAATCAATTCATTTTTTCCCACAATAGTCACAAGTGTAGTTGATAAGAGAGTAATATTTTTGTCATAAAGTTCTATCAGATTTCATACCTTTTTGTAGCAATGGAATAATTTTTCTGATTTTTTCTTTATTTTACTGATTTTATTTTTTTATTTATATACAATATCTTCTGTCTATGTAGCGATTTTTGGGTCGGTGGCTCCCAAACCAGTTGGCTTTAGGGCACTAGGTGTTAAGACACCCCTATGGACTTAATTACTCAGACTTATATATATATATATATATATAGATATATATATATATATATAATATATATATATATTATATTGCAACATCTTCGATTCATGTAGCGAGCTTTGGGTAAGTGACTCCCAAACCAGTTGATTTTAGGGCACTAGTTGTTAAAACACCCTTACAGACTTAATAACTCGGATCTCATATATTTTTTTTCACTTTTTTTTTTTTTTTTTTACTCCATTGACTTTTATAGATGCTTCCTCCAATTAAACTAGAGCACTGATTATTACAAACTTTTCAATTACAACTCATGTCTATATGTTACTATGCATATTGATAATACTTGCCAACTGAGTATATGAAGATTCATTTTAGTCAGTTTTATGGAGAATTCACAAATCAAATAATTTAAAATGAAATAAACAAAAATTATTATTTCAAAAATGGGTTGAAATATGTATCAGGAGTGGGAACTCATTACACAACTATTTCTCACCAATTTCACCCTTTTCATCAAAATAAAAAAACAAAAACGTAAAATATTTTTTTTGAAAATTTTTCAATTTTTTTTGTATTTTTCAAAAAATATTTAGGACTAAAAATAAGAAAAACAAGATACAAATTAACTATTCCCCTCCCCCAACCTAAATGAGACATTGTCCCCAATGTCTTAAATTGTAGAATGAGAGTTTAGGAAATCGTACCGGTTAGCTGAAAATCTACGAAAAATTATCAATTAAGATCTATGTCCAATTTACGATTTTTACCACAATCACTATCTGTCCAATCTAATTTGGAAAGAATGAGGTCCAATTTTGGTTCAAAGGTTAGGATTTGGTCAATCAATTCTTCGGCCTTTATAGCAGTCAGGAAAATATCTTGAAAAGATTTCGTGATGAACTCATGTCTTTTGGCTTCCATAAGGAAAACAAACAAAAAATCGAAGAAAAACTCAATGTTAAGTAACCCAATGGGCTTCCGATGAATATTAAAGTATGGCTATGATGTTACTGTGAACATTTCTTCAAACATTCCAAGGCCTCATGGTAACGTAATAAATGCATACGCTGTATTGATCATTTCCTGGATTTGTGATGAGCTGAAAATATATCAATATTTACCACCCCTTTTACCTAATATTTGGTTTAGTTTCTCGAGTTTGATGAACATTTTGATGTGTTTTTGTTTATTTTGCAGATAAAAATAATATTTGGACTTAATGGAATCAACTCGGGGTTAAAACGAGAAATTCAGGAAAAGGAGGAAAAATGATCAAAAATGAAATTTTACTATATGTGTCACGAAGTGCAGTCAACATTACTAATTTTGCGCTACTTTCGTATTTTGGCCATTAATTTTTTTTCTGGTGTCCAACTGAGCTGATTCAAGTTGCAGATTAAAGAAGACTCGAAGATCTACAACTTTGAAAGTCAAAATATTTTCGAATTCTAAAGTTTGGAAGGCCGAAATTAATGAACAATACAATATATTTTGTGTATCTACTATAGTCATTTACAAAATATAAAATAAAATTAATAAAATAAAAAAATAAAAATGGTCAAACTTCCACCAAACATTGCCAAGTTTGATGTCATGTTTAGTGCCATGTTTGGTGCCATGTTTGATGACATGTCTTGTGGCATGTTTGGTGGAATGTTTGGTGGAGCAATTTGTGGAGAAATTGGTGGAGAAATTTGTGGAAGCCTTTAGGTTTTTCTATAAATACAAAGCCCTTTCATTTGTAATTCTCATGCTTTCCTTAAGTTTTTGTAAGGAATTTAAGGATTGCATCTAGTTTATATTTATTTTAAGTATTTAATTTATGCATTTTTATTTTCAGTAATAGTAGTAGTTTTCTTCTTCTACTCATTTCTTTAATGTTTAGTAGTTAAATTTTCGCTGGGGGAATGGTGAAGCTTTTATAATTTTTATTTAGATTAATCTCCCTTAAATATAATATAAAATTTATTATTCACATTAAAAGGAATTACCGCCTTAATGGCTGGTTTTATTTATTTCGCATAAAGTGGCACCGCCTATATGGCTGGTTTCTAGGTGACAGATAATTACCGCCTATATGGCTGGTTTATGTTTAAATAGTATTACCGCCTTAATAGCAGGTTGGACTTCATTTAAATCTGATTTAATAAGAATACCACTTATATGGTCGGTTGGGCTAATCATCGTTAAATTCTATATTATACAAATGGAGATTTCTAAATAATAAATAGTAAAAGTGGATCCTCTAACCCCATCATTTTATTTTTATTCTAGGGAAGTGATGACACACAATACATACACTTAATAATTGATTTTCTTCTTATGAGTAGTTCTTTAAGCTGTTTATTAAGTCTTAGTCTTAATGCTTCCTGTTGCCTGATCACCAATAGGATTGATGAGGTTAATCTAAAATGAACTAGACATAGGGATTTTAGGTTTCTGCCTTAGACTTAATAGCTCACGATCTTCCTTGAGGATAGATAACCCTTTAATAGATTTCCTTACAAGATAGAAATATACATGTCGGGCGTGGGTAGCCATAATTAAAACTTAGTCTTAATGAATCCAGGTAATGTGGTTGACATATGAATATGGTTCAATTGGGTTATACTGGGTATTTGCTTTTGACCATCGAAAGAGGCTTTTGCATATGTTCGTGTTCCAGGTTAGCAACTTGAATTAATACACATAGTAGGGGAATCAATTCATCTTTTTAATAGTATTGTGTGGAGTCACAACCCTAGATCTTTTGAGTCTTTTCCTTATTTTCCTTAGTATTTTCTTTTGAGTCTTTTAATTTTCTTTTCTATTTTCTTTTGTTATTTTATTTTAATTAAGTAATTCCACATTCAACCAACCAAAGCAACCTTCCTCTTCTCCCCTAATTAGATACTTTTAAATCAATAGATTCAATAATTAATAACAACAGTAGGAATTAAGTCCTCGTGGGATCGATATTTTTTATACTACTTGAACGATACGTGCGCTTGCGTTATATGCGTGTGATTACGCACCGGTCAATTTGTTCAGACATACATGATACAATGTGTTCATCTCGATTCATGGGTTTGATTAATTGTTCATCTGCCAAAGGTTTTGGGATGATTCCCAAAACATGACCACCACCTTTCTGAACGGCTTTGAAATGTTTCCCATCATTCCAAGATTGCCACCGCAATATACTAGATGTATGTTTTTCTCAGTCATAACTCGCCCCAATTCCTTTGCAGCCTCGATGAATTCTAGTTTATTACCAGAATTGGATCCACAGAAAACACAAATTCGCTTGACTCGCTGCTTTGAAGTTGCTACCATTTTCTCTATCTTATTTGGATGTATATATGGGTATGTCGAAGAGAGGAATGTAGATGACCGTTAAAATAAATCGTGAAAAGTCAAAAAGTTAGATCTTGTCGGTGAAAATAACAAAAAAAGATAATCAAAGCAATCATTAAGGCAACGGAATTGTGTACGCAATACGCCACTCCCTTAGTATAAATTCATGAAGATACGTCTCAAGAATTCATTCCTTACTCAACCATCACTCATGAATTAGCTCTCATCTTTGCGATTGCTAAACACATTCCTTATGTCTTAAAATGCTCTGTTTGTGTTTTTCCCTACAAAAATAACACACAAAATTAAAAACTCTATAACATGTATACACAAAATATGAAAACATAAATTACAACAAATTGCATGGGTTGCCTCTCTGCTAGAGCTAAATTTTTCATCTTTAGCCAGACGTGACTGAAATCTATCTGTCAATGAGGTTTCAGCGTCATTTTGATGTTGCATGAGCGTTGCATGAGCGTTGCTTTTGAAGGGTCTCTTCCAACAGTGAGGTGGCAAAAAGAGATTTGTACCATTCAGTGCTTGTGCCACCTTTTTATTCTTTGTCGCTCCAGTGGTTCCTGTAAATAAAGAAAGAAAATCAGGAGGTCTCGTATGGTGCTTGACTTGGAATGAGATTTCCATTCTGTCAAGTTTTTGGGTGATGTCTTTGATTTGTACCCCTCAAAATAATTATGTTTCTCTTGAATGCATTGGATCTTCAATAAGGTTAGACATATGCTCCTCCATTTGCTCTGCTTCTTGCTCCACCTTGTCTTCACATATGTACTCTAGAATTTCCGCGTTCTGTTCCTCATCTGTCATATGTGAAATGCATGCTCCATAATTATCTGTTTGAGGATGAAAAGATGTGTCTGTTTAGGTCTCTATCCTCTGATATGGCTGGAATGAATGGTTCAGGTAAATCTTCATCAAAGATCATGTTAAAACATGCTCTAAGATCTTCATTTTGAGGATGAAAAGTTTGATCCTCCATTGTTGGTGCAGTTGGTATAAATAGTTCAGCTTCTATATCCTTGTCAGAGTCTGAATAATAAAAGTCAAATCGAGACTTTATCGGTTCGGACTCCTACACTAATACCTCTGGTTGTTGAGACTGCTCAGCCTTCTCTTCTCTTAAGGTGTCATTGTGATCTGATTGGTACTCAAAGGCTTCATCAGTATCATCTAAAAATGGTTCTTGAGGTATGTAGTTATGGTTTTCAATTAACTGTCTCGTTTGATCTATCAGTCTCTGAATTGATGCTGATTGTCTCTGAATATTTTCAAATTGATTCTGGCATGTTTCAAGCATTGCATCCAACTTTTCGTCTTGTTTCTTGATCCAAATACTTGAGCATGTTAATCACCTGATCTTCTTCTGATGGTTCTAATTCTTGATGAAGATCAAAGGTGGATGGTGGATAAGATGGAAAGTATGATGGTTCTTCGTACTGTGAATGATTCCAATAATTCTGCCATTCTGAAAGGTATATACATTGATAACTCGGGTGGTTACCATCATAAATTACACATCTCCCTATTTTGTTCTGTTGAGCAAATATAGTATTGCTTGGTTTTGGCATCCGGTGATAGTTGTCAACAGGCCTCAGAAAACCGGACTGTTGCTCCCAGATGTCGGGTGTATCTTCTTGTAAAGCACGTAATCTCTCAATCTCCCAGTAGTGTTCCATTTTTCAACCACCTGAAATAAAATAAAGAAATAGAAATTACTGATAAAAATAAAGAAAATTAGATACAAGTAAATTAGATAGCTTCAAAATTAATAACTCAAGAAATATAAGTCCCCGGCAACGGCGCCAAAAACTTGACCGGTGCATTCACACACGTATAACGCAAGCGCATGTATCGTTCAAGTAGTATAAAAATATCGATCACACGAAGACTTAATTCATACTGTTGTTATTAATTATTGATATTATTTATTTACAAGTATCTAATTGTAGAGAGAAGAAAATTGATTGCTTTTGATTGGTTGTTTGAATATGGATTTGCTTAAATAAACTAAATTAAAGGCACAAAAGAAAAAAAACTCAAAGAAAAATACTAAAGAAAATAAAAGAACGGACTCAAAGATCTAGGGTTGTGACTCCACACAATATTATTAAAAAGATGAATTGACTCTCATTTTTATGTGTAATAAATTAATTTGTTAACCTGGAACACGATGATATGCAAAAGCCTATTCCGATGGTCAGATGTAATTATCCAGTATGACCCAATTGAACCATATTCCTATGTCAACCACATTACGTGGATTCATTAAGACCAAATTCCAATTACAGCTACCCCCGCCCGAAAGGTATATTCCTATCTTGTAAGGAAATCTATTAAAGGGTTATCTATCCTCAAGGAGATCGTGGGCTATTGAATCTAAGGCTTGAAACCTAAAATCCATATGTCTAATTCATTTTAAGTTTTACCCCATCAATCTTAATAATGAACAGTTAACAAGACGCATTAACCTTAAGAATCAATAAACAAACTAAAGAATTACCAATAAAAAGAAAATCAATTATTAAGTGCGGATATTGTGTTTCATCACTGACCAGTGCTTACACACGCGTAACGCAAGCGCACGTATCGTTCAAGTAGTATAAAAATATTGATCCCATAAGGACTTAATTCATAATATTGTTATTAATTTGTTGAATCTAATGATTTACAAGTATCTAATTAGGGGAGAAGAGGAATTTTTCTTTGGTTGGTTGAATGTGGATTTTGCTTAAATAAAATAAAAGAAAAGACTCAAAAGAAAATACAAAAGAAAATATTAAGGAAAATAAAAATAAAAGACTCAAAAGATCTAGGGTCGTGACTCCACACAATACTATTAAGAAGATGAATTGATTCCCTTACCTATGTATAATTATTCAGTTTGCTAACCTGGAACACGAATGTATGCAAAAGCCTCTTCCGATGGTCAGACGCAAATACTCAGTATAACCCAGTTGAACCATATTCCTATGTCAACTACATTACCTAGATTCATTAAGACCATGTTCCAATTATGGCTACCCCCGTCTGACAGGTATATTCCCATCCTGTAAGGAAATCTATTAAATGGTTATCTATCCTCAAGGAAGATCATGGGTTATTAAGTCTAAGGCTGATGAAACCTAAAATCCCTATGTCTAGTTCATTTTAGATTAACCCCATCAATCCTATTGGTGATCAAGCAACATGACGCATTAAGCTTAAGACTTAATAAACAAACTAAAGAACTACCCATAAGAAGAAAACCAATTATTGAGTGTGTGTATTGTGTGTCATCACTCCCCTAGAATAAAAATAAAATATTGGGGTTAGGGGATCCACTTTTACTATTTATAATTTAGATATCTCCCTTAATATAATATAGAATTTAACGGTGATTAGCCCAACCGACCATGTAGGTGGTATTCCTTGTTAAGTCAAATTTAGATGAAGTCCAACCTGCCATTAAGGCGGTAATAATATCTAAACATAAACCAGCCATATAGGCGGTAATTATCTAGCACCTAAAAACTAGCCATATAGGCGGTGCCACTTTATACAAAATAATAGAACCAGCCATTAAGGCGGTAATTCCTTTTAATGTGAATAATAAATTTTATATTATATTTAAGGGAGATTAATCTAAATTAAAATTATAAAAGCTTCACCCTTCCCCCAGTAGAACCTTAACTACTAAACATTAAAGAAAGGTATAAGAAGAGTATATTATTAATTAAAAATAAAATATATAAATTGAAAATATAAAATATATACAAAAATACATGCTTCCTTATAAAACCAGGGAAAAACCCCAAAGGAAAGCACGAGGAGAAATGAATGAGGAAGGCCTCATTTTATAATGAAATTTTGGGTCAGCGTCGCGACGCTGAAATTGGCCTAGCGTCGCGACTCTCACCCCGGTCAACACGGTACACGCGTGCACTGACCACTCGACTATCGACAGTAATAATTGAACCACGTGTCACGTTCTAATTCGTCGGCGATTCGGTCCAATAAAATTACGCCACGTATCATGTTGTGATTGGGTGGAAGTTCGGTCCAATAAGATGATGACACATGGCAAGCTCTGATTTGTTGAAGATTCGGTCCAATAGTAATAATAGGATGTTGACACGTGGCATCCGGTGCATTTTAGCAGTCAACGGCGTACGTTAGCAAGTCAACGGCGCACGTTAGCAAAGTCAACTTCTCAGATTATGACAAGTGGCTGGCGGCGCATGTTAGCATATCCGGCGCATCTTAGGTGTCGCGGCGCTGGGTCCTCAACGTCGCGACGCTGAGTAGTCACAAATAACCCAGTTGACCTATTTTTGTCCGTTTTGGCCCCAAATTGTCTCCAATGCTTTCCAAACTTTATTTTTCTGAAAAACATCACAAAATACATCAAAACATTCACAAAACTCGAGAAACTAATGAAAATATTAAGCCAGATGAGTGGGAAAAAGTGATATATTTACCACTCATCACACCCCCAAACATAACATTTTGCTAGTCCTCGAGCAAAACAGAGAATAAAGACATAAAGAAATAAAATTAACTAAGCCACTTTCATAGGGATCACGGTTGCATTTAGCGTATGTAACAAGCCTTTAAACCCCTAGGTGTCTCTAGTGGACGAGTGTTAGTCTCGTGAGGGCTTACATAAACGATACCCACAAACGTTTTTACAAAAGTAAAAAGTTAGTTAAAACTAATGCACACAAAAGCAAAAAGACAAGCAAAAAGAGAGTAAAAGCTGTCCTCAGAGTCTGTTTAGTATCAAAGTTAAGGGAACCTTCAAAATGCATATCTTTACTAAAATCCTTTTATTTGAACAACCTATCTAAATCAGACTCAATGTGTGTGTGTGAATAGTTTAAATAAATAGCTTCGACTCTAAGTTATTAACTCGGTGATTTCGTCTCAATTCTCAATAGTTAATGGGTCAAACCAATATGAGTATCTAACAAGAGTTATGTCTACCTAATTCAGCTCGATAGAGGTATGTAATTTTCTGATTTTATGATTTTTTTCTTTCTTTTTCTTTTTCTAATTTTTATTTATATACAATATCTTCCGTCTATATAGCGAGATTTAGGTCGGTGGCTCCCAAACCAGTTGGCTTTAGGGCACTAGGTGTTAAGACACCCCTACGGACTTAATTACCCAGACTTCCGATATAAATATATACAAAAACATAGCAACTTCGATCCATGTAGTGAGCTTTGGGTCAGTGACTCCCAAACCAGTTGGTTTTAGGGCACTAGGTTTTAAAAACACCCTTACAGACTTAATAACCGGATCTTAGATGCTAAAAATATATATATATATATATAATATATATTTTTTTTTTTTTTACATACCCCTAATTATTAATAAGTGTAGACAGAAACAGATGCTCAGATGAACGGTCATTCATTAACCACTGATTATTTTAACTAGTCACTTTATTAACTCCTTATTATCTAACTATTCATTAAACTATTTTAAAGTGCATGCGAGTCTAATCTAGATAAGAAATTCAAATTAGGGATAAAAGTGTAATTAGCATTTATCTTTTCCAAAAACTTTTTAACCAAAACAAATATTTAAATCATCGGACTTTTTACGTCTTTTCAAAAAATTTAAATTTTTTTATGGATTTTGATTTTGGAAATGCACACATAAATAAAATTATGAAAATCACGCAAAAATGAAAAAAATTTAACAGAAATTTTTGTTGCATAAACTGAAAAATTTTAAACGGAAATTTTGAACAAAAAATTTCATAACCCCAAACCTAAACTGAGCATTGTCTCTAATGCGATCAAAACAAAAACAAAAGGTAGGAACAATAATACCAAAGTATATGCATCAGTGTGCTCCTCGTCGCTATCTGAATAGGGATAATGTTGTATTTGATCCTCCTGCATTCCTAGGTGACGTGATATCCATTGCAGCAGTTGAATCATATACCTCATCTTCCCCTCTAATCTGTCTTGTCTCTCAGACAAGGTGCGCAACTGTGCTGCTATGTGTGTCTGGGTGAGTGGCTGCTGAGATGGTGCAGCTGCAGGTGCTGATGATGATGCTGGTGCAGAAGATAAAGAGGGTCCAGCATGTGCTTGGTCGGTTGTGGGTGTCTCGGTCGATTTGTCCTTCTCGGTCGGTGGTGTTGGTTTGATCTCGGTCGGTGGTGTTAGTAATCTCGGTTGTGGTGGGTTGGCTCGGTGGATATGATTCTGGTAATGGTGGCTCGGTGGTGGGTTGCTTTGGTCTCGGCTGTGGTCTTTGTTCGAGCTCGGTCGGTGGTGTTGGTTCGATGGTGTGCAGTTGTGGTGGTGGTTCTCGGTTTCAGGCTGATTTGGCCGTGTGGGTTAGTGGTATCGATCGGTTTCGGTCGGTTTCGGTGTCTCGGCTGTGTTGGTTTGCTTGGTTCTGGCTCGGTTCGTGCTCGGTGATGGTTGTTTCGGCTGGGATGAGTGGTGGTTCTCGGCTCTTGTGATGAGTGAGAAAGATGAAATGAAAGAAGATGTATGCGGCGCCTATTTTAAGATCTGCCTTCAAGTCAGCATCGCGACGCTGAATTTAGCCTGGCGTCGCGACACTCGGTTCTTCTAGGGTTAGGGTTATGTCCTCTGCTTCTGATGTCGTGACGCTGTGGGTTGTGGGCGTCGCGACGCATGATGTTTTTGTTTTTTTAAGCAAAACCATGTCTTGCGACAGATAGATCCATTAGGACGTGTCTCAAGAGATGTCTCCTTACTCGGGCGTCTCTTCTGGATCAACTTTGTATCTTCGTGATTTTGTCAAGTGTTTATTTTGAAATTTGTCCCGCTTTCAATGGTTCGCTTTGTTTTGTAAAATTCCGTTTAATTTTTCCTGCAAAAAAAAAATATATATATATAAGCACGAATTTATGTAACAAAATACACAAAATACGAATCACTTACTCTTCTCAAAATGTAACATTATCTCCAATCATGAAGAGTGTAGAGAATCGTACCTGGTTAGTAGACATTTAAAAATTTTCACCGATTAAGATCTATATCTAATCTACGCTTTTTATCACGATCTTCATTTGACCAGTTCAATGTGGACATAATGAGGTCCAGTTTCAGTTCAAAGGCTAGGATTTGGTCGATCAGCTCTTCTGCCTTTGTAATAGTCAGGAAAATGTCATCTACTAATTTCATGACGAACTCATGCCTCTTTGCTTCAGCAAGGAAAATAAAAAGAAAGTCAAAGAAATGTTCTATGTTTAGTAACCCAATGGGCTTCTGATGAATATTTAAATGTGCCCACGATACTACTGTGAACAATTCTTCCAAAGTTCCAAGTCCTCATGGCAATGCAATAAACGCATCTGATGTATTAATCATTTCTTGAATTTGTTCGGACATACCTGACACGATACGTTCATCACCATTTGTAGGTCCAATCAACTGTTCTTTTGCCAGAGGTATAGGAATGACTCCCAGAACATGTCCGCCACCGTCCTGAACGACTTTTGAAATACATCCCATCAATCCCAAATTGCCTCCGCCATATACCAGGTGCATGTTCTTTTCCGCAATGACTCGTCCCAATTCTTTCGCAGCCTCAATGAATTCTGGTTTGTTACCAGAATTGGATCCACAGAAAACGCAAATTATCTTGAATCTCTGCTGTGATGTTGCTACCATTTTCTCTCTTTTGAATGTGTATATCTGAATGTGTTGAAGAGAAAAATGAAATGCTAAATTTATAGAACCTGAAAATGGTGAGTAATAATTGCACTAGTATCTGCCAAATGACAATTATTAGATGAACGTTAAAATAAATCGTGAAAAGTCAAAAAGTATAGATCTTGTCGGCGAAAAAATAAATATAAAAACAAAAGAAAAGCAAATCAAAACAATAATTAAGCTAACGGAATTGTGTACTCAATACGCTTCTCGCTAGTATAAATCCATGAGGAATGCGTCTCAAGAATTGCATTCCTTACTCAGCCACCACTCATGATTTATCTTTGCGATCTCCAAACACCATTCATTCTGTCTTAAAAATGCTACTTTTGTGCTTTTACCTGAAAAACTATCACACAAAGTTAAAAAGTTCACACAACATATGAAAATAAAAATTTCAAGTCGCATGGGTTGCCTCCCTGCTAGCGCTAAATTTTACGTCTTCAGCCAGACGTGACTGAAATCTGTCAATGAGGTTTCAGCGTCGTGTTGGATGTCCGATCACAGACAATCCCATGAGTGTTGCTTTTGAAATGTCTCTTCCACCGGTAAGGTAGCAATAAAAATTTTGTATCATTCAGCGTTTGTGCCACCTTCTTAAACTTTATCGCTCCAGTGGTTCCTGCAAAGAAAAAAAGAAAATCAGGAGGTCTCGTATGGTGCTTGACTTGGAATGGAAGTTCCATTCTGTCAAGCTTCTGGGCGATATCTTTGATTTGTACTCCCCAAGTCAATGATGTTTCTCTTGAATGTCCTGTATCTTCACTATGTTCAAACATTTGCTCCTCCATTTGCTCTGCTTCTTGCTTCACCTTGTCTTCACAGATGTATTTGAAGATTTCTGCGTTCAGTTCTTCGTCTGACATCTGTGAAATACATGCCTCATAAGTATCTGCCTGAGGATGTAAGGAAATGTTTGTCATTAGGTCTTCATCCTCTGATATGGCTGGATTGGGTGATTCAGGCAACTCCTCATCAAACAACTGTGTAAAGCAATATTCAAAATCCTCGACCGGAGGATGTAAAGTTGTGTCTGTGTGTAAGCTTTTCTCTTTTGTGGTCGGTAGTTCTTCCTCAAACATCATTGCAATGCACGATCCAAGATCTTTCTATTGAGGATACATAATTCCATCCTCAACTTTTGTTGGTACGAATATCTCAACTTCATCGTCAGAGTCAGAATCTGAATAATAGAAATCAAATAAGTACTTTGCTGATTTGGGCTCCGGAACTGATACCTCTGATTGATGATACTGCTCAGCCTCCTCATCTTCTAACATGTCAACTTCTTCTAATTGGTACTCAAAGGCTTCATCAGTGTCATCTGAGAATGGCTCTTGAGGTATGTTGTTCTGTCTTTCATTCATCTGTTTCATTTGATTTGTCATCCTCTGTATGGATTCTGTTTGTCTCTGTGCACTTTTAAGTTGATTACGAGATATTTCGAGCATCGTATACAACCTTCCATCTCGTTCAATGAGCAAATCTTTGACCATGTCAAACAATTGCTCTTCCTCTGATGGCTCTTGTTGATGAAGATAATAAAAGTTGGGTGGTGGATAAGATGGAAAATGTGGATCTGTGAATTGTGATGACTCTTTATAACATGCTTGTCTCCAAAAATTCTCTCACTCTGATCGGTATATACATTGATCGCTCGGGTGGTTACTATTACAAATCAAACATCTCCCCATCTCGTTCTGTTGAGCAAATACAGTATTGCTTGGCTCTGGCATCCAGTGATAATCATTGGGTTGTTCAACAGGCCATAGAAAATCGGACTGTTGATCCCAGCATTGGGGTGTATCTTCGTATAAGGCTCGTAAACTCTCCATCTCCCAGTAGTGTTCCATGTTTCAACCACCTGAAAAATAAAAGAAATAAATAAAAATTGCAAATAAAAATAAAGAAAATTAGATACAAGTAAATTAGATAGTTTCAAAATTAATAACTCAAGAAATATAAGTCCCTGGCAACGGCGCCAAAAACTTGACCGGTGCTTACACAGGCGTATAACGCAAGCGCACGTATCGTTCAAGTAGTATAAAAATATCGATCCCACGAGGACTTAATTCCTACTATTGTTATTAATTTGTTGAATCTAATGATTTACAAGTATCTAATTAGGGGAGAAGAGGAATTTTGCTTTGGTTGGTTGAATGTGGATTTTGCTTAAATAAAATAAAAGAAAAGACTCAAAAGAAAATACAAAATAAAATACTAAGGAAAATAAAATAAAAGACTCAAAAGATCTAGGGTCGTGACTCCACACAATACTATTAAGAAGATGAATTGATTCCCTTACCTATGTATAATTATTCAGTTTGCTAACCTGGAACACGAATGTATGCAAAAGCCTCTTCCGATGGTCAGACACAAATACCAGTATAACCCAGTTGAACCATATTCCTATGTCAACCACATTACCTAGATTCATTAAGACCAAGTTCCAATTATGACTACCCCCGCCTGACAGGTATATTCCTATCCTGTAAGGAAATCTATTAAAGGGTTATCTATCCTCAAGGAAGATCGTGGGTTATTAAGTCTAAGGCTGAAACCTAAAATCCCTATGTCTAGTTCATTTTAGATTAACCCCATCAATCCTATTGGTGATCAAGCAACATGACGCATTAAGCTTAAGACTTAATAAACAAACTAAAGAACTACCCATAAGAAGAAAACCAATTATTGAGTGTGTGTATTGTGTGTCATCACTCCCCTATAATAAAAATAAAATGCTGGGGTTAGGGGATCCACTTTTACTATTTATAATTTAGATATCTCCCTTAGTATAATATAGAATTTAACCGGTGATTAGCCCAACCGACCATGTAGGTGGTATTCCTTGTTAAGTCAAATTTAGATGAAGTCCAACCTGCCATTAAGGTAGTAATAATATCTAAACATAAACCAGCCATATAGGCGGTAATTATCTATCACCTAAAAACCGGCCATATAGGCGGTGCCACTTTATGCAAAATAATAGAACCAGCCATTAAGGCGATAATTCCTTTTAATGTGAATAATAAATTTTATATTATATTTAAGGGATATTAATCTAAATGAAAATTATAAAAGCTTCACCCTTCCCCCAGCAAAACCTTAACTACTAAACATTAAAGAAAATAGAAGAAGAGTCAATTATTAATTAAAAATAAAATACATAAATTGAAAATATAAAATATATACAAAAATAGATGCTTCCTTATAAAACCAGGGAAAAACCCCAAAGGAAAGCACTAGGAGAAATGAATGAGGAAGGCCTCCTTTTATAATGAAATTTTAGGTCAGCGTCGCGATCCTGAAATTGGCCTAGTGTTGCGACGCTGGCCCTGGTCAACATGGTACACGCGTGCACTGACCACGCGGCTGTCGGCAACAATAATTGAGCCACGTGTCACGCTCTGATTCGTTGGTGATTCGGTCCAATAAAATTACGCCACGTGTCATGTTGTGATTGGGTGGAAGTTCGGTCCAATAAGATGATGACACGTGGCAAGCTCTGATTTGTTGAAGATTTGGTCCAATAGGATTGTGCCACGTGTCACGTGGTTTGATTCAGTCCAATAGGATGTTGACACGTGGCATCTGGTGCATTTTAGCAGTCAACGGCGCACGTTAGCAAGTCAACGACGCACGTTAGCAAAGTCAACTTCTCAGATTATGACAAGTGGCTGGCGGCGCATGTTAGCATATCCGGCGCATCTTAGGGGTCCTCAGCGTCGCGACGCTGAGTAGTCACAAATAACCCAGTTGACCTATTTTTGTCCGTTTTGGCCCCAAATTGTCTCCAATGCTTTCCAAACTTTATTTTTCTGAAAAACATCACAAAATATATTAAAATATTCACAAAACTCGAGAAACTAATCAAAATATTAAGCCAGATGAGTGGGAAAAAGTGATATATTTACCACTCATCAATCACTTCCCTAGAATAAAAATAAAACGCAAGGGTTGGGGATCCACTTTTACTATTTCTAATTTAGAAATCTCCCTTATTATAATATAGAATTTAACGGTGATAATCAGTCATGTAGGCGGTATTCCTTATTAAGTCAGATTTAAATTAAGTCTAATCAGCCATAAAGGCGGTAATAGTATTTGAACATAAACCAGCCATATATGCGATAATTATCTGTCACATAAAGACCAGCCATATAGGCGGCATCTAATTATGCCAAATAAATAAAACCAGCCATTAAGGTGGTAATTCCTTTTAGTAGTTAATAAATTTTATATTATATTTTCGGGATATTAATCTAAATTAAAATATTAAAAGCTTCACCATTCCTCCATCGTAAATTTAACTACTGAACATAAAAAGAAAGGAGTAGAAGAAGAGAACTACTGCTACTGAAAATTAAAATACATATACTAAAAATAAACACACAAGATGCAGTCCTTAAATTCCTTACAAAAACCTAAGGAAAATATGAGAATTACAAATTAAATGGCCTTGTATTTATAGAAAAACCTATTGGCTTCCACCAATTTCTCCACCAATTGCTCCACAAATTTCTCCACCGAACACTCCACCAAACATGCCACAAGACATGGAATCAAACATGACACCAAACATGGCAAGCATGTTTAGTGGAAGTTTGACCATTTTTATTTTATTAATTTTATTTACATTTTGAAAATGACTATAGTAAATACACAAAATATAATGGATTGTTCATCAATTTCGGCCTTCCAAACTTCAGAATTCAAAAATATTTAACTTTCAAAGTTGTAGATCTTTGAGGCTTCTTTAATCTGCAACTTGAATCAGCTCAATCGGACATCGGACAAAAAAGTTATGGCCAAAATATGAAAGTTGCGCAAAATATGAAATTTTGACTGTACTTCGTGATGCGTATAATAAATTTCCATTTTCGCCATTTTTTTGCCCCGAATTTTATCGTTTTAGCCCCGAGTTGATTCCATTAAAGCCCAATACTTTATTTATTTGTATGACACGTAAAATACATCAAAACATTCATCAAACACGAGAAACTAAACAAACTATTAAGTAAAAGGGGTGGTGAATATTGATATATTTTCCGCTCAACAGTAGAACCTATTCTAGAAATCTCCAACCATAATTGAAGTCAGAAAACATATATAATATGCATGCAGTGGATAAAAGTATAATTATATCAAACTAATAGAATAAGGAACATCATGAGCGACAATTTACATAATATTAAATGTCATATAAGTTAAGGATTTTTAACCTAGCAGTGCCTCCCACTACTTTACATAATACCGCAATCCCCAACGGACATGAGAATTCAATAGCTAGATTGAATTCCATAGTGGGAAGTGGACCCCATGAATATATTTCGACTCACAACTTTGGCACATTCTCGCATACATATATTCATTAGGTAGACAACTCATTGTCAATCACACTCACTGTGACTCCTAGATTCAGTCCTGATTGTTTCTCGTTATGACAACTTTGGCACGTTCACAATGAGACGTATCAAGGTTAAACTTGTCAATGACAAGCTCAAGCTACCAATGTAGACCTGATAGCTTTGACATGTTCAGGATTTCCATTTTCACTTAAATTTATCTCTAATCATATAAGTTCTACCGGCTCAAATGAACTACCTTCAACCATAACTACACAGCTTTGGCACGTTACAGCCATAGCATTAGGAAAATCTGAATTGACAAGGCGAACGAAGAAACAAGTATTCCTAATACCAGACACTTTCTTAAAACCTTATTTAAATGAGGATTTTCCAACAAAGATGCTTTTACTTTATTTTATCAAATTAAATAAACACATGCATCTATTAAGTAATGATTAAATTAAACATTGAATTTTAAAGGGCTAATCATATCGGGCGTTCAGGATCAGAATCGCTCTGATACCAATTTTTATTGGGGTCAAATAATGGAGGCGCAGCGGAAGAAGCGCTGTTCAGACGAAATCGTAGTTAATTTTTAAACTTCCGAATAAATTATTCAATATCAAATACTTTTGCGAAAATATTTTTCCATAAAATAGCATAAAACACGTTTCCGACCGAACCGACCTACCAATGCTCATGGAGACTGCCTAGGTCAGCCTAAAAAATATTTGGATAGTTTGTGTGCTGTCCGAACAGTGTCCAATTCATTATTTGGTCACTCGTTACACGATAACGTCATTTTCACCGTTTTCGCGTATTTTCACTCCGAAATAATTTTCGATAAATATTTTTCTTGGGAAATTAAAATAAACCAATTTATTCTAATTACTCAATAAATAAAAACTAAATTTTTATCTGAAAATCAGATTTATCATTAATTGCTATGAGACCCCTAAACTTTGCAAATTAATCATTTAGGTCCTTAAATATTCAAATACATATTTAATTGATTCCAAATCAATCCCAAAATAATTTATACAATTTACAACATAAACCAGAAACTTTTCCAGAATTCCAAAATTGCCTATTATTTTTCCAGAATTACGAAAACAGCCTAGATTTTCAATTAATTATAATTTGGCCTAATTTGTTCAAAATACATTAAGATCAAATCCAATTAATTCCAAATTTGACATACATAAAATTATACCATATTTAAGAAAAGCCCCAAAATTTGAATGAGTTAAGAACCCTAATTTCACAAATTACTCAAATTAGACAATTTATATTAAATTGACAAAATTAAATACTTTAATCATTTAATTACTACACATATCAAGTCTCACCATAATGAAATTAATCAAGAACAATTGTAGGTTTATTATGAATGACTAATTAACTCTAGAATGACAACTTTAATTTTTTAATTAATTTATTAAGCTTAATTACAATAATAAGCAAATAAATTAATCATACATGAATAACATTCTCAAACAAGCTTCCAACAAATTTAAATACAAACTTAAAGAGTAGAGAAACATACTTAACAACACAATTTGAAGTTAATAATTATAGAAATATTTTCTATGTAGAAGAAATTGTAAGAAACTTATAAAAAATCAAAAATTTTGGCTTTGTTCCTCATTTTTTTCTTCAATTTTCTCTCAAATATCTTTGTAAAAAGTTGTTAAACTTTTGTTGAAATGAATTGATGAAACAAAATAATTTTTTTGTTATAAAAAAACCATATGGCCGAAAATCATTAAAAAAATAATTGATTTGTTTAATTTTCATTAGTCCACCTTTTGGAAAATTAAAGTTATCATTTTAACTTTAATAAAGCAAATCAAAATTTATTGCAATGGAAGCTTGCCATAATAAAGCATAAATAATTATTTAAGATATTTGTTATATTAATTAATTAATTATTTAATAATTAAATAATTAAATAATTAAATATAAATATATTAAATATATGTATTATATTTACATTAATATCTTAAATACATATATTAATGATATAGGTAAAATATCACAATTTTTTATTTAATTAATGTGTATTTAATAATATCAAATATTAAATACAAATACACGTTAATTCATGAAGTACCGTTACGTCCCGATTGCATGTATTTTTCGTTTAATCATTAAACGAGTTATAAATAATCAGTATTATTCATAATAATGCCCTATTGCTCTACGAGTATATTTCATTAGTGAGACTCTATAGATTTAGACATATCGGTCATGAAATCCAATTTATTGTCCATAATTCACCCACCCATAAATTATAACGACCACAGATAAACTCGCTGAATCATACAGGTAAAGGTCATTGCATACGTATAATCTCTCCGTCACATGTATCCGATTATTCCAGAGATATATATATATATATATATATATATATATATAAACTTCAAATCTATATAGGAATAATCTCGTCGACATATTATTAGCAATCTCTAAATAACATTTGGAACTCACTTCCAATGCATACTTGGTCATAGATTTAACAGGTTGCTAATCACAAATGGACTACTTATGCTCTGTACTCAGAACTGACATATCCTTTCTTGATACTCACGTGATATCATGAGCATGAGTCCACATCCAACAAACAGGCGGATGTCTGATCTAAATAGATTGGTGACGTGATTGCCATCTATGTATGGAGGATAACTCATATATCCATAGTGGTATCTCAAGTCAAAGAATCACTATGCTACTCAACCCGAGAAGATTTCTATTGATGTTGATGTACCATCTATTAAGAAATCTTCGGTGAGTCGTTCAGTGTTTAGCAAATAAACACCTACACGTCTGTACAAGTCTCTCAAGACTCATGATTTATTGGGATAAGCCATCAGACTAAGTCTGATATACGATATGTACTGGTCTCAACAGATTTTACTAACTGACGCTTTCAGTAAATCTTGACCATGAACTTAATTTAAGGATATATAACTTATAGTGACACTTCCCAATGTCAATTACAAATTGTCTTGTAACTGCGCACTACGTTGTAAATCATATGGTCTTTGTCTAATATATACACATATCACTAAATCAAATTTAGTTTCAATCTAGTCAATCTAATCGAAATTTGAACGAATATGTATATAAAAGACAAGAGGTGCTACCATTTAAATTAGTAATATTATGGAAAAAAAATATATTCTCGTATTCATGAATCAGACATAAATACAATCCGGATTGGTGCTTAGAGTACTAACATCTTGAGAATTCCACTTCCCAGGAAACCTCAAGAAGATAGAGTCATTTGGCACCTTGAAAAACGAGGGAATTTTACAATAAAGTTAGCTTACCACAAAGTAACAACCTGATAAAGAATTTAATCATGCTTCGGCTTCTCAACCAGGGGGTCTGCGAAAGAATATACAGAGGCTGGACATCCCTTCCAAAATCAAATGATTCATTTGGAAATGCATAAAATGATGACTACCCATATATGTTAACTTATGGAAAAAAGGAAGTATTACCCTCAGGAAATTACCAGAGATGCAAAAATTATGAAGAAACTTTCAGTCATTCCATCTTCCTATGTAAATTTATGAAGCTCTGTTGGGAAATTGAGGGGCTACAACAAATACAGAAGATGGCTTATTGCAGGTCGATTGGTGATATTCTGGATTTTGGTTTCATAAACTTTGATTTGTTCAAAATGAGGCTAGTTGCAACCTTAATTTTGGCATTATGGGGGGCTAGAAATGAAGGCATTTTCTCAGGTGCTTGTAGTGGCGTAGAGAAAATCTGTAACAAGGCAGAAGCGACACTTTCATCCTTTAACAACATCTAGAACCAATAGGGTAATGATAGCAAACATTTGTAACAGTTGATTAGGCATGAGTGGCAACCTCCACCAGTAGGCTTCATCAAGATTAATGTAGATGCGACTGTAAATTTTGAGAAGCAGATGGTGGGACTGGGGCTGGTTATTGATGAGCGGAAATATATTACTATTTACCACCCATTTGATCTAATATTTTATTTAGTTTCTTGGATTTTATGAATGTTTTGATGTGTTTTGTATATAAAAATAATATCGGGACTCAATGTAATCAATTTGGGGCTAAAATGATGAAAAACGAAGAAAAACGGATAAAAAGGGAAAAAATTATAATTTCACTGTTCACCTGTCGCGACACGCAAGTTCTACACGTCGCGACATGTCACTTCCACTCGCCGAAAGTATTCTTACCGACACGCGTCATCAACTGTACATGCATCACGATGTGCAATATATTATGCGTCGCGACACTAGGAGAGTCATTTCGCGTTTGCATGCGTCACGACACGAATGCCACTGGATGCCAATAATAGAGCCATTCTCATTTTGAAATTTTATACCTTTCGAAAGTTTCTGAATAAGGAACTACGGATCTTATCTTGTTTGTATTTTATTTTTAATTATGTATTTTTATTTTTAGTTGTAATAATATTTTATGTGTTTTATTTATTTTTATGTCTAGTTAATTTATTTTCGATGGGAGTGAAAAAGGTGAAATATTTAATATAATAATTTAGGTAAATCTCACTTAATTTATAATATATGAATTAAATATAATAACTGGATTGATTAATGGCAAACTGTGATACAGTTTTTATGGTCAGTTTAATATAAAATTGAACTACCGCCTATATAGCCGGTTTTGTGTGACAGACTTTACCGTCTATATGGCAGATTTAATTGGACTAAATGGCTATTGCCTATATGGCTCATTTTATATGTTTGACATTATTGATTCATGAGAAAGCAGAATTGATATCAAATATTAATTTATATATTATAATAAGTGAGATTCCTAGGTTTAATATTAAACGTGGAACCCCTAACCCCAACACTTTCTTTTATCTAGGGAAATGATGAAGCACAATATTTACATGTTTAATAATTGATTTTCAATTATAATGGGTAGTACATTAGGCTTGTTTATTGAATCTTAATCTTAAATTCTTTTTGTTGCTTGATCACCAGTAATATTGATAGGGTAAATATAAAATGAACTTGAAAAATAGATTTTATGTTTCAGCCTTAGATTCAATAGCACACGATCTCACTTTAAGAGGGAATTTTCTTACAACATATGAATATATATGTCGGGCGTCGGTAGCGATAATCGGAACTTGATCTTAATAAATTCAGGTAACTTGGTTAATATATGAATATAGTTAATTGGGTTAATTTGGGTGTTGCATTCGACCAACAGAAGAGGCTTATGCATATCTTCGTGTTCTAGGTTAACAAACTAATATATTACACTTGTATTTGAGAATCAATTCATCATTAAGAATAATATTATATGGATTTTTGTGTTTTCATTTATTTATTTAGCAAATCCACATTCAGCCAATCAATTAGCAATCATTCCCTTTCTCACCTCAATTAGATACTAGTAAATAAATAGATTCAAAAATTAATAAACTGTAAAAACAAGTCATCGTTGAATCGATATTCTTATACTACTTGTAAGACATGTGCGCTTGTGTATAACGTATGTGAATTGCGAATCAAGTTTTGAATAGTAATTTATCGGACATCAGTAATAAGAGACAATAATAAATCAATTATTGTTACAGGAACTAATGTGATTCACTTCTCCGACGATATTGAAGAGACATAAGCTAAAGCTATCTTATTTGGTATTCAAAGAACCAAGTCAACGGTTTCTTCAACTATCATAAGTGAATCAGAAGCCAAAAATATCATTGACTTAAGTCTTAGAACTCTTTCAACAGCTAAAGAAATCGAATGGATTTTCAAGAGATTAGGGAAGTCATTTCTTGTCTTTTTCCTTTTAAATCAAGATATTCCAATTTAGTTGCACACAATCTCGCCAAAATGGCATGTTATCTTAATATTATTGGTTTCTATATGGAGTATGTCCCTCCTAAAATCAGTTGTATTCTTGATAGTTATCAATTATCAGGCGTGCTTTCTTTTCAAAAAAGAAAAGGTCCTCAAGGTTTGAATTTTTCTTTTATTTGAAATTGAAAACTCATTTTACGAATCAGGGTAAAAACAGTCGATTAAGAGTAAGCTATTCTTCATCGAACTGCCTATTATGGGTTGGTGCTCGTAACGTCAATTCAAAACGTATTTATGTCTGGTTTATGAATATGAATAATTTTTTTTCGTAATATTATATTATTATGATATCACCTTTTATCTTTTATATATATTCGATCTAATTTGATTAGATTGAAACTAAATCAGGTTTAGTGACACACACACACATATATATATGTGTGTGTTTTAATTGACATTGAGAAACATCACTATAAGTTGTATATTCTCAAATAAAATTTCTGATTAATATTTACTGATACGGGTCAGATAGTAAAATTCTCTGAGACCAGTACATTTCATATATCGAGACTTGATCAGATGGTTTATCCTAGTGAACCATGAGTCTTTGGAGACTTATATCAACATGTAGGTGTTAATTCGATAAATACTGAACTGAAGATTTACTGATAGATGATATATCAACGTCAATAGGAATATTTCTGAGTCGAATAGCATAATGGTCTTTAGACTTGCGATACCACTGTAGATATACAGGTTATCCTCTACACTTTGATGATAGTCAAGTCAATGTCTTATTTAAGTCAGATCTCTGTCTGTTCGTTGGATGTAGACTGATGCTCATGATATCCGGTGTGTATCAAGATAGAATTCATTAGTCTTGTATACATGACATATGTATCATGCACATGTTTGCAATCTGACAAATCCATGGTAGTAGTACACCGTGGAAGCGAGCTCCCAGTGTTATTTATAGATCGTAAATTTGTAAGTCGATTATAATATACCTCAGAGATTTGACGTTTGTATTTATATCCCTGATATGATATGGATTACCCCTGACAGATGGATTACACGTAGGCGATGATCTCGACTTGGATAGTTCAGCAATGTAATCTGTAATCGTCATAATTTACGAATGGTTAATTATGAACAAGAAATTGGATTTCATAACGGATGTACCTGAACTTAGAAAACCTCACAATATGAAGTGTACTCGTTGAACACTTGAGGAATACGTTATGAATAATACTGATTATTCATAATTTTCAAATATGATGGTGAATAATAATATTATTCTTATTATTTTTCATGTTGTTCCAACATTAGTTTTAACTTTAGTCTCCGACAACAATAGATGGCATCCCCATCATCATAAAAAATAATTTCAGGGACGTTTTACCAACTAATTATCATCTTCATCATTTAGTCAACAAATATGTGGCTTCTTTTCACATTACTTCCTACCGTTCTTAGATTAAAACTAGTAAAAGCAGTACATGGTGCAGTTATATAACATCAAAAAATTATAATTTTAAAATATTCTGAATAGTCTGGGTACACTTATTCTTTATGTTATATAACATCAAAAAATTATAATTTTAAAATATTCTGAATAGTCTGTGTACACTTATTCTTTATGTATGCTTTTAAAAGGAAATCTGAATTTTAAATTTACAATAAAATAATATCTTCTGAACACAGTAATTACAATAGAATTTATCAGCAAAAATTTACTTCCTAAATTAACAAATTCAAAAAATAAATTTTGAATATTTAAAATTTAAAATTATTTTAAATATTAAAACAAAAAATTGAGTTTTGAAAAAAGAAAAAAGAAAAAAATCTCAGCTAACATTTTTCTTTCTTTGGCCGATTCTCAATTCAAAGTCCCAATTGTAAACAGAAACAAGTCTTATACAAAAAAGAAAGCTTTGATTAATAATTATTATAATAAATAAATGGTCATTTTAATTCAATTATAAATATAGGATAATTTAAAAATCGAATTTAATTAGGACGAAATTGAATAACAGAAAAATCATATTTTACTCATCCCTCAAAATTATTTTGATTAAAGTCATTCGCACCGAGAATCTTCTGAATAAACTGGAAGATTTTACCGACGGATCTAAATATTCCTCTTAGTAATATTGATGAATACAAAATTCAAAATAATTTCAAAAAATACACCATATGCTTAATATAAATTTTTAAAACAAGCAATACATAATGTATTATAATAAAATAAAATAAATAAATCCCTAAGAAATCTCTCAGTCAATAAATCTGTCTTTGCAGAGTGCAGTCAATAAATTTATAAATTAATAAATAAATCTATCTTTGCTGGCTTCACGATTCCTTCAATTGTCAAATCTTCTGTGTGACCACTTTCCTTCTGCCTTATTCTTCACAATACGATCGGAAGCTTTTTCTTTATTTTCATCACTTCTATTTCTGCAGATATTATTTTCTTCAATTTCCATAACCCCTTCCGTTTCTTCCCCTTAAAAAAAAAAACAATATGTCTATTATTGGTGAGACCATTCTTGCTGCCTCCCTTGAGATGTTGGTCAAGAAGTTGGCTACGAAAGGACTTCAGCTGTTTGCACGCCACGAGCAAATCCAAGCCGATCTCAAGAAGTGGGAGAAAATGTTGGTCGGGATCAAAGCTGTGCTTGATGATGCAGATGAGAAGCAGACAAGTGTTGTAGTGAGAATCTGGCATGAGGAACTTCAAAACTTGGCTTACGATATTGAAGACATATTAGATGAGTTTGCAACTGAAGCTTTACGGAGGGAGTTGTTGAATGAACCTGATCAACAACCCAACACTAGTATGAGTAAGCTGCATAAGCTCATTCCTACTTGCTGCACCAAATTCAGCCCTGGATCTATTAAGTTTGATTCCATGATGGCATCTAAAGTTGCGGAGATCACTCGTAGATTGCAAGAGATTACAACTCAGAAAGACCATTTGGACTTGAAAGAAAATTCAGGAGGGAGGTCCGAAAGAGCAAGGAAACAGCCAGAGACATCGTCGTTGGTGATTGAAGCTGAAGTACATGGCAGAGAAGATGAGAGGAAGGCGATAGTTGATTTGTTGTTGAAGGATGATTCGAGTTCTGATGGCGGTATCTCCGTTATTCCTATTGTAGGGATGGGAGGGTTGGGGAAGACAACTCTAGCTCAGCTTGTTTACAATGACAAAATGGTAGCATCCCATTTTGATTTAAAACCTTGGGTTTGTGTTTCTGAAGATTTTGATGCTGTCAGGGTCATAAGAACAATTCTCAATGCGATTTCTCAGGGGACTGCAGCCTCTGGTGATGATCTCAATTCACTTCAGGTCAAACTGAAGAAAGAATTATCTGCAAAGAAATTCCTACTGGTTTTGGATGACATGTGGAATGAGAATTACGGTGATTGGACTAATCTTAGACTTCCATTTGTTGCTGGTGCAGCAGGAAGTAAGATTATAGTCACAACTCGTAATCAACGTGTTGCATCCAAAATGGGTACAGTTCCAGCTTATGAATTGAAAAAGCTGTCTGTTGATGATTGTCTTCTTGTATTACTCAGCACTCTTTGGGGACCCAAGATTTCAACAAGCACCAACACTTGGAAGAAATTGGCAAGGAGATTGTGAAAAGTGCAACGGCTTGCCTCTTGCAGCAAAGGCACTTGGAGGTTTGTTACGAGGTAAATACGACCAACATGATTGGAGGAATGTGTTGAGTAACAAGATATGGGATTTACCAGAAGAAGGAAGTGATATTATGCGAGCTCTTCGAGTAAGTTATTATTATCTTCCTGCATATTTAAAACGATGTTTTTCACATTGTGCATTGCTCCCAAAGGACTATGAATTTGGTGAGAAAGAGATAGTATTACTATGGATGGCTGAGGGTTTGCTGCATTCTAATATGAGTGTCGAGGAAATGGAAGAATCAGGCCATAAATATTTTCAAGATCTGCAATCAAGGTCATTCTTCCAACAATCAAGAACAGATTCATCATTGTTTGTGATGCATGACCTCATCAATGATCTAGCTCAATGGGCCGCAGGAAAAATATATTTTAGAATGGAGGACACACTGGATGGTTCCAAGCAGCAAGAGTTTTACAAAACTCTTCGTCATTTTTCATACAGTCGTGGCTATTATGATTCCAGTCGAAGGTTCGGGGCAATCGCTGATGCCAAAAACTTGCGAACCTTTTTGCCAGTTTCGTTGAGAAGTTTTGTCCGCGGCTACTTATCTTATAACGTCGTACATTTGCTGATGAAACTGCAACGCTCAAGGGTATTATCTTTGCGTGGGTATGAAATCTACGAGATACCAAATTCAATTGGTGGTTTGAAGCACTTACGGCATCTCACCTCTCTGGAACTTCATTGAAACCCTACCAGAATCAATAAATATGCTTTACAATTTGCACACACTTTTATTAGAAGACTGCTTGCGGTTGAGGAAATTATGTGCAGACATGGGAAATCTAAAAAAGTTGTGCCATCTCGACAATTCAGGTGCTTCTAAATTAGAGGAAATGCCTCTAGGAATTGGTAAGTTGACATGTCTCAAAACATTGTGTCAATTTGTCATCGGTGAAAACAATGGCTCTGGGTTACAAGAGTTGAAGTCATTGAAGAATCTTCAAGGAGAGCTCATGATATCAAGGTTGGAGAATGTAAGAGATGCCGGTGATGCGATTGATGCCGAGTTAAATGGTAAACAAAAACTTAATGTATTAGTTCTCAAATGGAATTATAGTAATGGCAATTCAATGGAGGCTAGAACTGATACACAAGTGCTTGATATGCTAAAACCTCATGAAAATTTGGAAGAGTTCACTATCAGTGGCTATGTCGGAACCAAGTTTCCAACATGGTTAGAAAATGGTGCGTTGGCAAATTTAGTGCTCTTACGATTTGAAAAATGTCGCACGTGCACTTCTTTAGCGTCAGTCGGACAACTGCCTGTTTTAAAGCATCTTTTTGTAACTGAAATGGATAGAGTAAAGAGTGTGGGTCAAGAATTCTATGGAAATAATGGTTCAGTGGCTTTTCCATTATTGGAGACTCTTTCTTTTGAGTGTATGAGTCAGTGGGAGGATTGGATCCCTCATGGATCTGGTCAAGAGGTATTAGTTTTTCCAAAACTACGAGAGCTTTCTCTTGTAAATTGTCCTATGCTGCTCGGAAGCTTGCCAGAACGGCTTCCTTCATTGGAGAGTCTTGTCATTCAAGACTGTAGACAATTAGTAGTGTCAGTTCCATTCACTCAAACTCTCTGCAAATTTAAAATCCGTGGATGCAAAAAGGTGATGCAGAGAAGTGCAATCGATATCAGCTTACTGAATTCATCATTGGTTTCCAATGATTTGATAAATGATGTGTCTCTAATAGGGGAGCTTGAGCAAGATCAGTTAACGAACATAGAGGAATTGGTGATTTACAACTTTGAGAAGCTAACATATTTATGGAAGAATGGAAGTCGATTACTACAGGATATTAGCTCCCTTCACCGATTTGAGATTGTAGACTTTCCCCAACTTGTTTCCTTGGTTGTAGAGGAAGACGAAGAAGACTACCAAAAACAGCAAGGGTTGTTATGCAAACTTGAATACCTGAAATTATGCTACTGCCAAAGCCTAGTGAAGCTACCACAAGCATTGCTGAGCCTTTTTTCCCTTAAAGAGATAGAGATTTCAGAATGCCATTCACTGGAATCTTTACCTCAAGCTTTGTTGCACAACAACGGTAATGCTCCTCTTGAAAGCTTGAGCATTGGTTCTTGTGATTCATTGACATACATTGCCAGGGTGCCACCAAGGCTTAAGCAGCTTCGGGTCACCAGTTGTCGTAATCTTACGACGTTGATAGACGAAAGTGAAGACATCAACAATGGCAGCAGTAGGTACACCTCTCTTCTTGAGATATTATATGTTGAAAACTGTCCATCTCTCATATCCTTATGGTCAAAAAGCGAGATTCCTGCAACGACTGAATTTATTGGTGTTTATGGATGCTCAAAGCTTGCTTGCTTGTCATCGCGAGGCAATCTACCAAAGGCTCTTAAGACTCTTCGTATTCGCAGACTCTCAGAGCTGGAGTCAATAGGACAAGCTGGGTGTGATGAACTGACCACGCTTGAGATTGTTAGGTGTGGTAAACTGAAGACTATAATCTTCATGCACCATCTCACCTCTCTTCGAGATTTGGTAATCAAAGATTGTCCAAACATAGACGGCTTTGGATTTGAATTTGCAACCAACATTGTTGAACTTACGGTTGATTATGAAAGGATTTATAAGCCGATGTTGGAGTCTGGGGGATTCCACAGATTCACTTCTATTAGACGTCTCATGCTTTTTGGAGGAGAGTGTTGCGACGTGTTGTCATTACCACAAGGAATGGCGCTTCCTACATCTCTAAATTATCTGCTGATAGCTGATTTTCCAAATCTAGAATGCATATCCTCAACTGTTGTAGAACTCACTTCATTGGAATCTCTTTGGTTCCGCAATTGTCCAAAGCTCCAATACTTTCCAGAGAATGGCCTGCCCATCTCACTTTTGGATTTACATATCACTAGATGTCCGTTGATAGAAGAAAGGTGCAAGAAGGATATAGGACGATATTGGTCCTTGATTGCCCATATTCCTCGTGTCGACTTGGATCATGCATCCGCCTTTATACCCAGGTACGAGAAAAATGAATTAAAATCAATATCTTTCCATTTTTGAACATTTCATTCCAATTATTATTATTATTTTCAGATATGACATTGGCGTCAATCAACATGGAATGTTTCCGAGACTGTGTGGGTAGCTGAGACCATCTTAAAATCTACGGTAAGGTAGATTTTTTTTCTTATTTTTTGATTGATGATGCTGTATTCTGGAAATGTTTTTTTTTCCTGGATTTAATTTGTTTTGCATCTTAAAATTGTTGTTTTGATTTGTTTCTCTATATTGTTTACTGCCACTTTCTGACTATTTATAATGCACCATTTGTGTGTTTATTTATTTATTTTAAATAAAAAATAATTGATTTTTTATAAATATTTTATTTTTTTTTAGGTGGAATTCCTGAAGAATAAATTTTAATGGAGAGGAATTACAAGGCGAAGACGAAAGTCCTCAAGAATTAGAGTAAATTTTATTTCTTGTAGAATTATGAATTATGGAATTTTATTTTTAATAGTTTTGTAGCATTTTTATTATTTCAAATGTTAAAAATGTTGAATTGTTGAATGGTGAAAATTAGGTATATCAAAAATTCAAAATTTGATATTATTACATTCTATTGTATGTAATAAAATTCATTATTTGAAAATTTTGGTGTCTGGACTAAGTCCAGCCATGCTCAAGCTCATGTGAGATTAAGTCCAGTTCAGCCTAGATTAAGATAGATTTGGATTTTTCAGGGCTTGAACTTTAAAAAAAAAAAATTAAGACCTACATTTAGACTTAACAAAATCAAATCCAATTCTTTCAAATGCCCATCATAGGTAATATTTCGCTAATCGAGTTGAAAATTTTTTGATTTTGGAATATGTACAAATGAGACCATACAGTCGAATGATGCTCGTGAGTTATTCATGAGATTGTAATTGTTAAAAATTCATTGATTATTGTATATTCTAAGTCTAACTCATGTATATGTTCATTGTAACTATTAATTTGATTATTAGATATGTACTAAGAATTTCTTATGCAAAAATCATACAACAACAATATGAATATAATCAACTTGACTTATACATGTTTATATTAGGAGTGATTCTTTGATATCATCATTATATGAGTAATTGGACAACACCAATCAATCTTGTGGAGTATATGAGATATAATGATCATTCATTTAATTATTATTTTATTATTTTATTATGTGTGGTTAGATATTATTGGGTTATTAAATGAGTGACATCATAACACCATTAAATAGTAGATGTTTTCTTATATTAGAGCTTCTATTTGATAGGTTGATGATTAATGTGTGTGCTGATATCAAAGATAGACATAATAAAGAAAATTGCATCAATAAAAGTAATTAGGTCCTCAAGATTTATATTTTTCCTTTATTTATGATGAAATTAAAATATTATTTTACGAAATAGGGTAAAAATTGTCGATTAAGAGTTAACTCATATTCATTGAACTGCCGTCATATTATGTTAAATTACTCACGTTATAGGAACCACTTTCTATAAGCTCAAGAGTCAGGATCATGTAAGATCTTGAAGCACATTAGAAAATAACTCTACAAACATGACTTTACACAAGCCAATAACATACATAATTTCAGGCCCCAGGGCACTTTTTATAGTAAAATCTTTTTTCAATTAATTTTTAGAATAAATTATAAAAGTTTTTGAAAATCAACAAGATTTTGATCCTAAAACACATATGGAGTGGGGCCGGCCCTAACATCTTTAGGACTAAAGGTGATTTTTATATTTTAAGTCCTTCGACAATGTTATAATAGTTTAATTAAAAAAAATTATAATCCTTGACCGTTAAGTTATTTTAGCACTATAATAAAAAATTCAGGAGGATGTAGGCAGTCGTCTCATCCATATATAGCCAAGGTTGTCCCCGCTACACAAGAATATGTATAAACTCTGCGAAATTAAAAATACTTTTCTAATATAAATCTAAACTAGAGTTTTTATGGTTAAAAAAATACATCCTTAAATCTAAGTAAATGCACATTCTTAATCTTAACAAATAAAGAGCATAAATAAATTATAATAAAGAAAACAAATAACAGTAAATTTATTTACAAAATGAAAAACTATTTATAGAGAAAAATCACTCCAAATATAGATTAGCAGGTGAATTCACTATATAGAGAAACTTATATTGATGATTAAAAAGCTCATGTGGAAACTTTGATGACTTAATTACCAACTATAATAAACCTAGGTAACTTTTGCACCAAGCAATCTTCTCTAGTAACTTTGAAGTCTCTATGATTTCAATCCATGAACTTGTAATACCGAAACTTCAAAGACCTATCTCCAACTCAAAACTGTGAGGGTTAGGGGTTCCCAAGCCTTAAAACTGGCTTAAAATGTGCCTAGGAAAATAATTCTCATAGGGACATTTGAACCTCTAGACGCACCTGACATGCAGGTCATTGAAACTAATTTCACGTTCGAACCTAACGCATCTGACTCGCTCATGAGTTGTAATATCCCGAATTTTTCGGAATAGTACGGGAAAATTTTCGAATTAAAGTGAAAGATTTGGAAAGGGATGGTATTCAAAAATCAGAGTTTATGTATTGGGAAATAAGCTGGAATATTTTAAAGTGAAGATTTGTCACATTGGTAAACGTGTGGTTTTGAGAACCAGTTACGTGAATTGTGATTTTATCGTTATACGCGTAAAAATATACTGTCTCAGCTATAAAGATATCAAACGAACTTAGATTGAGCTGATTTATAAACATCAGACTCGTTTTTTCGAGACAAACAACTTTCGTGTTGAATACTTTTCAAAATTCGCATAAAAAGAGCTTCAAAAATATGAAATTTCTAGAACGTTTCACGGTAGGAACCTGACCGGCGTAATCACACGCGTATAACGCAAGCGCACATATCGTTCAAGTAGTATAAAAATATCGATCTCACGAGGACTTAATTCCTACTCTTGTTATTAATTATTGAATCTATTTATTTATAGGTATCTAATTATAGGGAGAATAGAATTGATTGTTTTTGGTTGGTTGAATGTGTAATTGCTTAATTAAAATAAATAAAATAAACAAAAGAAAATATTAAGGAAAATAACAAAAGACTCAAAAGAAAATACTAAGGAAAATAAAATAAAAGACTCAAAGATCTAGGATCGTGACTCCATAAAATACTGTTAAAAGATGAATTGATTCCCTTACTTATGTGTATTAATTCAGTTTGCTAACCTGGAACACGAAAATTTACAAAAGCCTCTTCCGATGGTCAGACGTAAATACCCAGTATAACCCAATTGAACATATTCCTATATCAACCACATTACGCTAGATTCATTAAGTTCAAGTTCCAATTATGGCTATCCACGCCCGACAGGTATATTCATATCATATAAGGAAATCTATTAAAGAGTTATCTATCCTCAAGGAAGATCGTGAACTATTAAGTCTAAGGCTGAAACCTAAAATCCCTATGTCTAGTTCATTTTAGATCTACCCCATCAATCTTATTAATGACTAATTAATAAGACGCATTAAGCTTAAGACTCAATAAACAAATTAAAGAACTACCCATAAGAAGAAAATCAATTATTAAGTGTGTGTATTGTGTTTTATCACTTCCCTAGAATAAAAATAAACTACTGGGGTTGGGGATCCACTTTTACTATTTCTAATTTAGAAATCTCTCTTATTATAATATAGAATTTAACGGTGATAGCTAACCAGCCATGTAGGCGGTATTCCTTATTAAGTCAGATTTAAATTAAGTCCAACCAGTCATAAAGGCGGTAATAATATTTGAACATAAACCAGTCATATAGGCGGTAATTATCTGTCACCTAAAGACCAGCCATATAGGCGGAATCTAATTATGCCAAATAAATAAAAGCAGTCATTAAGACGGTAATTTCTTTTAGTGAATAATAAATTTTATATTATAATTAAGGGAGATTAATCTAAATTAAAATATTAAAAGCTTCACCCTTCCCCCAGCGGAAATTTAACTACTGAACATAAAAAGAAATGAGTAGAAGAAGAGAACTACTGCTACTGAAAATTAAAATACATAAATTAAATTACTAAAAATAAACACACAAGATGCAATCCTCAAATTCCTTATAAAAACCTAAGGAAAGCATAAGAATTACAAATGAAATGGCTTGATATTTATAGAAAAACCTAAAGGTTTCCACCAATTTCTTCACCAATTGCTCCACAAATTGTTCCACCAAACACTCCACCAAACATGCCACAAGACATGACATCAAACATGACACCAAACATTGCATCAAACATGGCACCAAACATGCAAGCATGTTTGATGGAAGTTTGACAATTTTTATTTTTTTATTTTATTAATTTTATTTTATATTTTGTAAATGACTATAGTAGATACACAAAATATACTGTATTATTCATCAATTTCGGCCTTCCAAAATTCAGAATTCGAAAATATTTTGACTTTAAAAGTTGTAGATCTTCGAGTCTTATTTAATTTGCAACTTGAATCAGCTCAATCAGACATCAGACGGAAAAGTTATGGCCAAAATACAAAAATTGCGTAAATTGTAAATTTTGACTGTACTTCGTGACGCGTATAGTAAAATTTCATTTTTGACCATTTTTCCTCCGGATTTTATCATTTTAACCCCAAGTTGATTCCATTAAGTCCCAATATTATTTTTATCTGTAAAATAAACAAAAACACATCAAAACTTTCATCAGACTCGAGAAACTAAACAAAATATTAGGTAAAATGGGCGGTAAATATTGATATATTTTCCGCTCATCAGAACCTGATTGCAATTTCACGGGGCCTGAATGTAAATTTTAGAATTTTTCTTATAAATAGATCATAATTTCCTCTAATTAAGAAATGGGCATAGCCTCACCAAAATATCCACCCGACCCCTCATCCCCATTTGGCGTTTTGGTAAACTCATGTCGCGTCAGCAACTTGCCAGTCATCGCTAGCCGATGCGATGGTTTAGAAAGTAGCGTACGGCCATCGCGCATCTGATGGTGGCCGGCAGTGATGCAGAAAATTTCGGAAATGGTGAGAAATGGAGAGATAGATGCGCAGCAATAAGTCATTCGATCTTGACTCATCGCTTCATTACACCATCCGAGCCACCCAACAAATCGAAGGTCTTAGAGAGTACTACAAGATGGCAATGATAATTTTTCCAATTTGTGCTCAGTTGCACGCGCAACAAGGGAGGAATATTCTAATGAATAGTGACTCATGATGAACAGTATCTTCGATCAGAATTCCGTTGATTCTAGCACGTTTGTGAGATAATTTGGAGTCCGTATATGGCCTCGAAATCTTGGTAAGGCCTCCCGATGAAAATCCACAAATTTCAAGTTTATTGTTAAATGATCAGATGTATCCAGTAGCTTTATAGCATAGATTATTGATATAAATTGATTTGTTTGAGTATTTGTATATTAAATATTAGTATTCGGTAGAATCCGGGTGAAAACTGAACGTGTTTGATTGATCCGATATAATATGCTAGTTTTCGATAAAAGTAGGCTTTTGCATATAATGATGTGTTTTGATTTTAATGATAGTTATGAGTTATATATGATATTACGAACATGTTAGGATAAATCTGGGTAGGTTTGGGACAATTTTGTAGCATTCACAGAAACCTTTTTGGAAGAATTTCTAAAAATACGTAAACCGAGAATTTAAGTTAACCGACCATTTGAGTTAGTTATAATGATGTTTTAAGAGTAATGGAACTGAAAATATTGAAAACGGATTCAATTTTATCGTAGTTTAGTCGAGAACTCCATAAGACGTGTTTCTGACAGTATTTCACCATTTGTTTTTACAGATATGACTAGGACATAGAGTGCTCACAAAGCTGGGTAAATAACCCATGCGATGTGTTCTCGAATCATTCTTTTCGTGTTTCGAACGTCTATATATATACACGCACAAGTGACCGGCGTAATCACACGCGTATAATGCAAACGCACATATCGTTCAAGTAGTATAAAAATATCGATCCCACGAGGACTTAATTTATACTATTGTTATTAATTATTCATACTATTTATTTACAAGTATCTAATTAGGAAGAGAAGAGAATGATTGGTTTTGGTTGGTTGATAGTGGATTTGAATAAAAAAAGTACAAAATAAAATACTAAGAAAAATAAACAAAAGACTCAAAATATCTAGGGTCGTGATTCCACACAATATTCTTCTAAAGATGAATCGATTCTCTTATGTTTGTGCAATAACTCAGTTAGCTAATCTGGAGCACGAAGATCTGCAAAAGCCTCTGTCGATGGTCAGATGCAAATAACCAGTATAACCCAATTGAACCATATGTCTATGTCAACCAAATTACATTGATTCATTAAGTTCAAGTTCCAATAATGGCCACCCCCGCCCAACAAGTATATTTCTATCATATAAGGAAATCTATTAAAGGGTTATTAATCCTCAAGGAAGATCATGAGCTATTAAGTCTAGGGTCTTTAACCTAAAATCCCTATGTCTAGGTTGATTTTAAGTTTACCTAATCAATCTTATTAAGGACCAATTAACAAGAAGCATTAAGACTAAGACTTATTAAACAAACTAAAGAATTAACCATAAAAAGAAAATCAATTATTAAGTGTGTGGATATTGTGTTTCATCACTTCCCTAGAATAAAAATAAAATGTTGAGGGTTGAGAATCCACTTTTACTATTTATAATGTAGAAATCTCTCTTACTATAATATAGAATTTGTCAGTGATATTACCAACCAGCCATATAGGCGGTATCCTCATTAAGTCAGATTTTAATTAAGTCCAACCAGCCATAAATGCGGTATTATTATTTGATCATAAACTAGCCATATAGGTGGTAATTATCTGTCACCTATAGACCATTCATATAGGCGGTGTCACATTATGCCAAATAAATAAAACCAGTCATTAAGGTAGTAATCCTTTTAGTTTGAATTATAATTTTCATATTATAATTAAAGGAGATTAATCTAAATTAAAATAATAAAAGTTTCACCATTCCTTCCCAGTGGAAATCTAACTACTAAACACAAAAGAAAAGAGAAGAATAAGAAGAATTACTACTATTACTGAAAATAAAAATGCATAAATTAAATACTGAAAATAAATACAAACAAGATGCAATCCTTAAATTCCTTACAAAAACCTAAGGAAAGCATGAGAATTACAAATAAAATGGCTTGGTATTTATAGGAAAGTCTAAAGGCTTCCACCAATTTCTCCACCGATTGCTCCACCGATTGCTCTACCAAACATGGCATCAAACATGGCACCACACATGGCACCAAACATGGCATCAAATATGGCAGCATGTTTAGTGGAAGTTTGACCATTTTTATTTTTTATTTTATTAATTTTATTTTATATTTTGAAAATGACTATAGTAGTTACCCAAAATATACTGGATTGTTCATTAATTTCGATCATGGAAACTTCAGAATTCGATATTATTTTGATTTTCAAAGTTGTAGATCTTCGAGTCTTCTTTAATCTGAAACTTGAATCAGCTCAATCGGATATCAAATAAAAAAGTTGTGGCCAAAATATGAAACTTGCACAAAATTGGAATTTAAGACTGCACTTCGTGACGCGTACAAAAAAATTTTGTTTTCGACTTTTTTTTCTCCGAATTTCATCATTTTAGTCCCAAGTTGGTTCCATTAAGTCCCAATATTATTTTTATCTGCAAAATAAATAAAAACATATCAAAACGTTCATAAAACTCGAGAAACTATACAAAATATTAGGCTAAATGAGTGAGAAATATTGATATAATTACCACTCATCAATTAGTAAAGACAATTGAAAGGATTATGATAGTTAAATGATGGATTTGAGAAAGAAGTTCAAGATCGTGAACAATTGAGTTAGTCGACCATCACTGGTATGACCTTCGTCATTTTAATGATATGTAGTGAGATGTTTGAGGATCTAAATGTTTGTATGTTTGCACTGATACGTTCTAAAATGAAAAGTTTGATGAGTTTGATGGCTACCTATATGTATTAATGCATGTAAAAGTATGAACACGTAATGGTTTATATATGTATGTGATAATAATCTGTGAATAATCTGAGTATACGAGATCGGTGAATGGAATAAGGTTGTTATCATCTTGTACATGTGATTATTTGTATAGAGGTTGAGATGGTTAATCGAGATAAGGAATGAATATAAGCTAAATTCTCTCCGCACGAATATGTTTATTTAGTAAAGATATTATATTAAAAGTTTCTAGATAGAAATTCTAAAAAGAATATGATTGACCGATATAAATGAAGAGATGTGATGACTATGAGATATCATTTCTTAATAAGGTGTATATTCGTATGATTGAAGTATATGTATGCATATGAGTATTTGACTGATGTTTGGATGGTTTGTCGTGTATGTGCTTGTGTTTGAAAAATCGTGCGATGGGTTAATGTTATATGGTGTGTGCGCCGGTATATATGTATTGTTGAATGATGTGATCTTTGATGTATCGATTGTTGTATATTATTAATATGTGTGTTGTAAACCACATATTTGATGAATATTCCATGTATTTGTAATTTATGGTGTAATATTGTGTGAAATCAAATGATAGGTTTGACATATAGATTTCTCGAGCTGAAGTTGATCGCGAACCTCTTTCTAAGGTTGGGCCTGCCCTAGGGAGGGGGTCGTGACATATTTGGTATCAGAGCCTAGGGTTTTAGGTTCTGTAGACACATTGCATTAGTTGAGGATACTAAAAAGGGTATTTTTGTGTCCGTGGTAAAATGTCTGGATGTGGCTGTGGTACTGGTACTCAACATGGGAGAGGGATAGTTTGACGATACACGAGAATAACGTGTAATAGTGTAGAGAAACCTCACATTTAGTCCATAGAAATTGAATTGGATATAGCTTTTTCTGGTATTCCGTTGATTGTTGAGGATAAAGAGGGTTCTAGACTTACCTCTAGTAGTTTTGACAGTTTCCCATCATCGCTATTCTTGTAGCTGCATCTGATGTGATTTCTACGGTTGTATGTAATATGAACCTTTAGTTGCAATTATAACATTGTCGTGAGTTAGTAAGTCGAAGACATTAGAACTTTGGTGTTTGAGAAAGAAGAAAGAATACTTTATTGACCCTTTTGTGTAAGCAAACAAGCGCTATTATACCAAGTAAAGCAACAAAATATAATAGTTAAGATCAAATTATGGAATATAACAACTTGGTTGCGTTGCAAGGATATGATCATTTCGAATTGATGGTCTTCCTATTGAAGTTTCGCACGTAGAGATATGGAATTGAGACCTTCGTTGATTTAGATTTCGAGACTGTATGGAAACTTGATTTTGTTGTAGCCCTGAATGATACTTCTAGATGACTCTTCGATAGTAGTGAAAAGTTGCCAGTCTTTATCATTGGTATTGCTTTCTAGACTTCGACGGATTGAGTATGCGGAGAGAGCTCTAAGATCACAAGAATGATGGAAAGTAATATTTCCTTGGATAATATCATCGTATCCATAATAAACTCTAAGCTTCGGTCTAGATGGCCAACTAATGAGTCTCCAATCAGTGAGTAGACGTGATGGTATGATTCTTATAAGATGAATTAGGTGGTAAATGATCGAATAGTCATCCGACCATTCTGGAGAAATGGTTTCGATCCAGACAATAATACTTTTATGACATTTTATACCATCGATATAAAATATCACCGATGAAGGGAGGAAGCTCACTTAGGCTGGCATCTGAGATACCAGGATAGTTGGGATGTATTAGACTTGGTCTAAGAATAAATCCATTTAAGAAACCGAGTTCAAACAAGGTGCAGAGACTCCACTGGCAATGATTGAAGAAATCATGACTGTTGATGAAAAGTGTGGAATGGAATCTATGATATCCACAGTGAACAATCACAGAATTATTTTGTATTAGATTAAACCATCTGTTTTTCCATTCCAAATGGTTCTAAGAATGAAACACCACCTCATGAAGTTTGTAGGAACTCCTGCCACGATATCCCTTGCATTCTCCTTGGGAAAAAGAGCGGATGGAGCTTCATTGAGACAATCGTAGATATCCCTCCAAAGGTCTAGAACATATTTAGAGTCTATAACTGCATGATCTATAACTGGCCATTTACAAAACTTTTGGTATATCACTTTAGCTCTAGCAGATTTTGAACAAGGGTTAGGATTGATAGATAATGATGCCATGAAAGAAGTTTTGAGTATACACTGAGAGCTTATGCATCTTTTATAGGAAGAGATAACAATTATTTCTTCGTGAAAAGACGTTTTCACAGTATCCATGCATAATTGGAAAGGATAATAATTGTCGCGAAGATAAGATGTAAAATAGAAATGTGAGTGACCTGCAAATCCTCTTTTCAGTAGTGGGAATCTTAAAGTGGTGGATTTTCAGTAAATTGCTAAAATCTCTTTACAGCTGTTGTCTGTGCGGGACCATAAGTGTAGCCTTTTCTTTAGGAGACGAGATAGTTGGATTGTAAGTTGTGGAACATGTTAAAATAATAATAATAATAATAATAATAATAATAATTGGAGGCATTATTCATATGATGAGAAGTGTGAGATGTATAATGATCGTTAGAGTATGAAATATTTTTCCACACATGAATATCTCAATTTAGAAAATAGACACGTTGGATAGCGTTTCTAAGTGACTATGATTGTACTATTGGTTAGCATCCTAGAAAGGTCAATATAGTTACTGATACACGGTAGGAAGAATATGATTAATTTTTGAGAATTAGACAGAAAATCTTTGAGGAGACATCGGTATGCTTGACTTTTGGATTGTTCGATAGTGGGAATCTTTTTGTCTATATGAAGGTTCGACCCACACCGTTAGAATCCTTATAGCACAAGCGATTTAATCTATGTCAAAAAATTGGAGAGCAAAAATTGTGAAGAATGAGACTATTACTTTCAGATTGAGTTCAGAGAATGTATAATTATTAGTGATAGAGTTGAGATACCACCAGATTTTGGGTGAGGCATACGATGATCCTTATTATATGAAATTTGAGAGCACCAAGATGTATCAAAATCTATAGAAGACTTATTGGTGGTTGGGAATGAAGAGAGAGATTTCAGAGTTTGTATCTCGGTATTTAGTTTGTGAGTAGGTTAAAGCAGAACATCAATATCTAGTCAGATTACTCCAGCCTTTACCTATACCTGAGTGGCCATGAGGATATGTCGTGATGGATTTTATCGTAGGACTACCGATGACACAGTAGGGTGTTGATAAAATTTGGGTAGTAGTGGATTAATTGTCTAGATCAGCTCATTTCCTACCGATTTGAGTTATATGGGGACCAGATAGGCTACCGAAATTTATTTGTGGAGCAAACTGTACGGTTACACAATGTCCCTTTATCGATTGTATCAGATAGAGTTATCAGATTTACTTCTCATCTTTAGCAGAATTTCTTGAAGAGTATAAGATCAAATATTTCTATAAGTACCTCATTCCACCCTCATATCGACGACCAGTCAGAGCGAACTATTCAGATGTTAGAAGATTTGTTGAGATCGTGTGTTTTGACATTCATTGGGATCAAGACTTAATTCTTTTGTGAATTTTATGAAGTCTAATCATCACATTCAGGAGACGACTCGGGAAGTGAAACATGTTATGAGGGAGAAATACTCAGAGCTGATGGAGGATTGAGAAATTTCGAGGACGAAATTTTTATAAGGCGGGGTAAATTGTGATAACCATTATATAATATATATATATATATATTATATATATATATATATATATATATAATATATATATATATATATATATTAGTGAGTCATTATCCATTATTCCTACCCATCACCATCCACCATTTTCTTGCCAACTTTCCTTAATGCACGCCTTTAACTAACCCACTAAACTAGTGTATTATACTTTACTTATTCTATATAAACAATACTTTAAATGCTTTGAGTGGTGGATTGAGGAAAATATAAAAGACAGTGAACAGAGAGTTCAAGGGTGGTGAGGGGTCTTTGAAGGCAAACCAGTGAGTAAATTCAGAGAGAACTAAAACTGTAAAGAGAGAAATTGCAGTAGAAAGAGAAAAGAGTAAACAGGAAAAAGAAATGGAGTTTTCGACCTCGTCCGATCTCATTTTCAGGCAAGTGACCACATCTGGAGCATCCTCTTAACAAGATGAATCTGTTACCGCCGGACCGCTACCGAGACACCGCCGGACGCACCCTCACGCGCCGGCCACGCGCCATCGATCTGCTGACCACGCGCTCCACGTGTCACCGCGCGTGTATGACACCTCCCAGACTGGATTTTTCCTCTCGTCGAGATACGCGAGTTGGACACTTCTTTAAACCAAATCGGACCTTCAGTTTTTGAGAAACGAGCAAAATACAGTTGTTATCGGTGTTTAATCGATCGTTGATAACTGCTATATTTCAGCCCCTACCACCACAGTCACTGTGATCCTTGAGATGTTTGCTGACCAGTGCCATTTCCTTTGTGAAATTTGGAGGTTGTTGGAGCTCGGTATATGATTACTATCGTTTTGGGGGTGTAAATGATAGAATTTTAAAATTTTGGACATAATTGTAAATTTTCATAATTAAGAGGGTAAAATTATAAATTCTGACTTTTAGGGATTAAATAGTAATATTTAAGAATTGTAGGACTATTTGGGCATATCAGGAAAGTTTAGGGGCTAAAATGGAAATTAAGAAAGTCTAGGGGTAAAATCATAATTTTGGATAAATTGAGGAATCTGATCGTAATTTTATATTTTTCAGATTCTTAGCAAAGATATAGATATTTTAAGGGCATTTGCGTGGATAGAGGTAAGTACACTCCGTGATGATGCTCTTA